>JYFJ02002468.1:0-35930 GCA_000934665.2 Catajapyx aquilonaris
TAGGGTTCAATTGGATGTGGGTTTCACATATATTTAAAAAATAATAATCGAAGACCATGACTGGGCACCCTCCGTCTGGATTGAAATGGAACCAGCCATTAGAGGATGTAAGTGGGGAGAAAGTTAGGGAGGGGGAAGAAGGAATGAGAGGTGGGGCAGGGAGAGACAGAGAGACAGGGGAAAGTGGAAAGGACAAGACAGTATCTCTCGTTGTCTGTCTCCTACCCCACAAAAAATCGGTCCAGTTTTGGAGGGCCTTCTAAGCTACTTCTGGCATAGCTCTTGCTGTTCTCAGAGCACATAATCTCTACCAGAACATCAAGGAGGAGATACAATTTGAAGGACGCAAGGTTATGCCATGTTAAGATGTCTAAGATCATTTAAATTGGGACGTAGATCCTCCCTTCAACTTTGGGCTGACAAAATACATCACTGTAAGATAACTATAACTGTTAGTGTATTTTGACTGGTTTGTAATTAAAGCTGGTGCTGTGTCCCCCTAAAAGGGCCATGCGCTGTTATGGAGTGTTTAAAAATAATAATAAAAAATGGTCATTTAAATTTATTTTAAAAAACCATTATGTTTCTTAAACAGCATGTGTAATAGGCATACCTTAAAAGGCAACAGGGAAAGGCTGTACTCAATGACCAAGCGAATGAGGCGCTTGGAATAAAAGATGAACTCATCACGCGGTGTATCCTTGTTGCGGATGAATGTGTGAAGGCCCTTGATCTGAGGCGTGGGAGGCAGCAGGTACAGGGAGTCAGGAAGGGGCTGTCCCACATGCGAGTTGAAGGCCAGTTTTTCACGAACTTTGAAGCCACGCTGAAAGAAACCAGCAGAAGCCATGACATTCGCTGCTACAAAAACATGCTTATCGTGTATGTACAAATTAAGACCTCGGGGGAAGAACGATCAAAGTCCACTTTTTGTCAAAAATAGTTACATATCTCAGAAGATAGTTTCACTAGCATAGAATATGAAAGTTTGGTTGTGGTTTGGGAGTAATCATCATAGGTCACAATGGAAGGCCACAAAAATTGGATTTACAATAGAACCTTATGGGCCTTCGAAATTTGAAATGGCAATATCTCAGTTTCACATGAGGTGGACCTTGATCGTTCTTCCCCCGAGGTCTTCGAATTATATTATAGGGTCCAGTGATACAGTCTACTTGTCACAGTCTCACCCAGAATATGATGCTTCCAGAATTTTACATGAATATACTCTTTTGTGGGACAGAGGACTTAAAACCATGGGGAGGGGGGATTGGCAAATGAAGAAGTACTCTATGACAGGGAGAAGAAGGGTACAGGCTTAAAAATATGAGCTGCGTTACATGGTCAGTCGCGTCGCTTCTATTTCAATACGAATCGGAAAGGTGCCCCTTCGGCAACGTGTTACATGTCTGGCCTCTGAAAGCAGTGGAGTCCCCCTGACCCCTTCTCCTTCTCCTGCAGCTGATCCCCACCCACTTCGAAAGCCAGTAATTTGGGAAATTTTGGAGTTGGAGAAAAGAAGGGTCAAGCAATAAGGCAGTAGTAATCCTCTAAAAGGTGAGTGGTGCGCATCAAACCTTTTGATGTGCAGGTAAATGGTTGTTCAACTGGCTGCGGCTGACTGGCTGCTCAGTTCAGTTGATGCGCATTTTCACATGTTACATGCCCGAGATGCTGCTCTGTAAACTGTGCACCTTTCTGAACCGCCTCGAAGCTGCGTCATGTAACGTGCCTCTATAACAACATAGGATGTGCACATCCATATGGACGTGTGTTCCTTTTTGAAATGCTGGCTTTCCCTTCCCCTGCATTAATATTCCCTTCTCCCTGGTCATGCTGCCAAAAGAAGGGAGTTCATAAGTGTGAAGCTTATCTATGAAACTATGAAATGGGGAAGTCATCTTTGAAGTCATCACTTGCCAACAGGGTTGTGAACCGAACTGAACCCTTCCTCCGTGAACCCAATGACATCGGAGCCACTCCGGAGCAGTAGAGCTGGGTCCGGAGTGAGTGTCGGAGCTTGGTTCGGGTTCGAGTTGGTTCAGGGGAAGAGTGGAGCCAAGGTCAGAGCGGGTCCGCAGTTTTGTTGGGAGCTTGCCAGCTTGCTCCGGAGTTTGGTTTGAGCCAATGGCTCCAGAACGTAACCCGGTTCTGGAGGGAGATTCGGAGCGGTTCAGAGCTTGGTTAGGTCCAACATATCAAAGCAGCAGGGGGAAAGGCAGAAAAACCGCTGGATTTACTCCAGGGTATGCGTCATGTTTTCATGGCGGCAGAATGACATTTCCAAGCACCCGCGATACAAGGTGTACCGCAAATGTCACATTTTCATGTCATACGCATTGGTTGTATGTCACATTTTATGTCATACGCACTTTTTGTATGTTACAATATGATATTGTGACATACAAAAAATGCGCATGACATAAAAATGCGCATGACATAAAAATGCGCATGACATAAAATGCGTACGGTATGACATGAAAATGTGACATACAACAAATGCGTACGGTATGACATGAAAATGTGACATACAACAAATGCGTACGGTATGACATGAAAATGTGACATACAACAAATGCGTAGGTATGACATGAAAATGTGACATACAACAAATGCGTACGGTATGACATGAAAATGTGACATACAACAAATGCGTACGGTATGACATGAAAATGTGACATCCAAAAAATGTGTATGCCATTTTGTGACATACCAAAATGCGTATGACATAGAAATGTGAATGACATAAAAATGTGACATTTGCGGTACACCCTGTATTGTGGGTGCTTGGAATTGTCATTCTCCCACCATGAAAACATGACGCATACGCTGGAGTAAATTGAGCTGTTTTTCTGCCATTCCTACCGTTGCATTGGTATGTTGTGTCTAACCAAGCTCTGAACCGCTCTGAACCCCCCTCTGGAACCAGGTTCAGCTCCGGAGCCGTTGGCCCGAACCAAACTCCGGAGCAAGCTGGCAAGCTCCCAACCAAACTCCGGACCCGCTCCGACCTTGGCTCCACTCTCCCCCTGAACCGGCTTGAACCCGAACCAAGATGCGACGCTCGCTCCGGACCCGGCTCAACTGCTCCGGAGTGGCTCCGCTGTTATCGGGTTCATGGAGCAAGGGTTCGGTTCAGTTCACAACCCTGCTTGCCATGGACAACTTTTACAACTGAATATGGCAATGGATGACCACCTGGGCAGTGATCAACGTGCTGGCAGTGCACAGAAATGAGAGAAAAGTCACCAATTTGACCCTAAATGTCCCCAAAAACTGCTCATGTAAGTTCAAGTGATGCAAGTCAAGACATGGATTTCCACAAGAATCAGACAGGCCCTGGAAGTTCTTGACCACTGACCACTGATGATGAGAATGAACGTCATAGTATGTGAATATATCCTGCGAGTTGACTAAAGGTTAATAAAACTAAGAAAATGAAAAGGAAAATATTCTGAGTGTACATTTATGCAAGTATGCAGTGTGGCGAAATAATCATTGTGAATTTAATAAAGAATTATTACTTGTTGTACAATAACGATTTTTAATTTTTGATATTTACTGCATGTATTAAAATAGACTGGTAAAATAAAACATGGGCTGAGTCTTCATTAAATGTTTGTGTTAGCAAAAAATTGCTGAACATACATATTTACTAGAATCTGACAAAGTGTACTGTTAAAATGTGGGACACTATGCAATGCAATCTCCCACATAATTCTTATGAGAGAAATAAAAGTTATTACTAAACCCACATCATAAACCTTCAAATCATTCCCTCTCTTCACTGATTTCTTGGCACATCCCTCAGTAACAAAAATGACAGTCCCGTATGAACCTAGGATATATACTCACCGAATGCAGTTGAGTGTGTATGTGCTGCACGATGAGTGAGATTGCCACTTCATTTTCACCTCCTCGTGGAACAATAATGTCAGCATGGGCCATGGATGGAGCAATGTAGTAATCAAAAGATGGTTTTACGAAGCGCTTGTATTGCTTCAAAACTCCCTCTAAGTCTCGTCCACGTTCACTTATGTCCCGCTTTAACCGACGAGCCAATCGGACATCTGAGTCTGTGTCTACAAAGACCTTCATATCCAGCATCTGCAAGGGAGACTTTCTTGTTTCAGATGCTCCAAGATGATTAATTCATTAAATACCTTCAGCACACTAGCATGGTAGAAAGCTAAAATGCCCTCAAATATGATTACAGTGGCTCCATACATGGTTTTCTGCAAATCAAAAAATACACTTAGCTGTCAAGTGCTTTTGCATTCATAACCCACACTTACAGTCCTGCTTTCCCGGCTATGGGTCACAAAATTGTATACTGGCACTTCCACCTTCTTGCCATCCTTCAAACGCTGCAGTGTCTCTGCCAGGAGATCAAAGTCAAATCCATCTGGATGGTCAAAGTTGTACTCATTGGTTGCTGCCAGGTTGTGCTGCTGTTCATTCAAGACCTGCAATGGGATTAGTCATCAATGCAGGTCTCACCTACAGCAATGTCAATCCACCTTGTAAAATGAATCCAAGCTGAGGAGGGTCACCCATGGAATGTCCAAACTCTTGATAATTTTGGTCGCTACTGTTGTCTTCCCAGATGCACTTCCTCCACAAATCCCTGGAGCAGAAATAATAAATAATAATTCGTAATAATTCGTACCCCGTTATCAGCCTATCGGCTCTTTAGGGGGGAAGTTTTTTTTTGCCTGGAACTCTTTGCTGCGCTTTTTGGGATAGGATAGGGACGGAAGGAAGCGGCTGTGGCCTATTAATAATTACGGAAGCAACTCCGGAATTTTCCTAGAAGGACCATGGGAAACCACAGAAAACCACGGTCAGAGTTGCCGGCCCGGGGATTTGATCCCAGAACCTCCCGATTAGCAGTCGGACACCATATCCCCTACTCCAAACTGCTTCGGTTCAGAAATAATAAATTATACAATGTGTTCCAAGTATTCAGGTCTCTTTACTTTTCACAAATTTCGCTTGTCACGCGAGCATTTGTTATCCCCGCCTCCAGGCCACCTCCCTCTGGATGAACTTGGCTGATAGCACAGGAGCCCATGTGCTTGCCAATTATTACACACTCCAAGTGGCATCAACTTTTTTTTTTTGTTCTCACATGGCAAAGAGGTGTATACAGTGTAGATCAAAAAATTTCCTTTCCACATGAGGCGGGATTATTAGCCTCCAACAGAGGTACTAGCTAGGGGAGTGCGAGTTATTGCATCAGCGGGAGGCAGCACCTCTGTTGGAGGCTAATTGGCAAGACCCGTAGAAGTGGCTGACCACGGAACTGAGTAATGGCGGACACAAGGGGTTGACTGTCAGAGTCCTGCCATGCACGGGAATGGAAAAGGGAGTCAAGTGGTGACAACTGACAAGTAACAAATTATGTTTCGTGGTGGGATGAAACTCGAAGTTGTATCAGTAGCCTACTACTCATAAAGAATGGTACGACTCGATATGGACGAAATGTTTATCCTGTTCTCAACCCCTGGGTCGCCAGCATGTTTTTTTAAGTGTCGCAAGGAAGTCCGGGAGAGGAGAATCAAAATAAAGTGAAAAACCGAAGCAGTTTGGTGGAGTGGATAAGGTGTTCGACTGCTAATCGGGAGGTCCTGGGTTCGCGTCCCGGGGCCGGCAATCCTAACCGTGGTTTTCTGTGGTTTCCCACGGTCCCCCAGGAGAATTCCGGGATTGCTTCCTAAATAATTAAGCCACAGCCGCTTCCTTCCGTCCCTATCCTATCCCAAAAAGCAAAGTAAAAATGAAAGCAAAGAGTTCCAGTCAAAACAAAATTGGGATGAACTCCCCCCCTAAAGAGCAGCCGGCTGATAACGGGGTATGAATTATTATTATTATTAAATAAAGTGAAAAAGATTAGAAAAAAACAAGCCAAAGTAGGAAAATTTCAGGGAGAATATTCACATCAAATCTACGTGAGCATTGTATAGTGCGGAAAACCAAAGGACGATCTGACATCATCGTTTCTTACATTGTTGCTTTTTGTTGACACTGTTTACTCATATTGTTCTGTGAGGGTATTTCCATGGAAACCCTGATGACGTCAGATAGTTGTTTAGTTTTCCGCACTATACCTGGTTGAACATTTTGGTAATTAAAATTTTTATTTAAAATTCGGGGTGGGTCATCCGAGTCACCAGAGGTCCAGAAAAGGTTTTCCTTAGGGTCGAGTCGAAATAAGGTAGGGAAAACTGCTGGGCATTGTGGATGAACATTTCGTACATAGAATCGTTCCATTCTTGATGAGCGGGACAGCTTTTTGTGGACGTCTCAACATCCATAAGTATCAGTCGTCTTGTCGTCCCGAGACAAAACCCCACTTTTTGCAGAGAGATTTGCTATTAAATTCCCGCGTAGAATTACTCGTAGGAATTTATTTTACTTATGGACATCGTCGGAACAATCGAAATCTCCTCTCAACGATGGGAACACTGTCACCCTTTTCCGAATCCTAGTTTGGCCATAATTAATTCACAAAGGTCGCTCTGCATTCTGGACCTAGATTGTTACAGTCAACCAGCCATTTCATGTCCAGTGGTTTTTCCCGAGATATTCGCTATTTAATTCCCCCGTAAATTAGCCGCCCGGAATGTAATATTTAATTGGACGTTGTCGGGACAGTCGAAATCTCCTCTCGATGACGGGAGCATTGTCACCCTCCTCCGATCTCTAGTGTGGATGCAATTAATTCCCAAAGGTCAACCTGTACCCCTGGACCGACACGGTTACAGCCTGCCAGACCTCTCTCGTCCACAGACTACCTTGTAAGTCCCACTATTTAATTCCCCCGTAAAATAACCCGTGGGTATCTATTTTATTTGTGGACGTCGTCGGCACTATCGAAATCTCCTCTCGACGACGGGGGCACTGTCACCCTCCTCCCACCTCTAGTTTGGTCACAATATATTCCCAAATGTCACCCTGCACATCTGGGTCCACTCCCCTACAGCGGCGGCGCCGGCTGGGCCCTGTGTTGCGTCACGCTGCTCTCCCAGCTATTTGCGTAGGTACCGGCTACCTCATCTGCCTAGGCCTGGGGCCTGCCCCACAGGCCCACCCGGGCCATTTGTGTACTCCTCCCCCCTGACCCCCTCCCTGCCCAGTGCCCACATAGCTTGTGCTCATTCTCGTCTACTGCACTCCCGGCCTCATGCCAAGCTCATGCCCTGCCTGCTCAAGTACCCCATCCTATGGACATCATAGATTCGACTTCAGCGCCTCTACAGGCCATGGGTCTCGCGAATAATCCCACCTCATGTGGAAAGGAAATCCTTTAACCTACTGTACCTAACATTGGAATACCATGCAGTCTCCACCTAAGTGCTGCAAATCCAAGCAAAAAATTTTTTGTTTGAGATTCCAAGGGCGAATCAGGTGGCATCCCAGTTTCATTGTCTGTATTTATTTTATTTCTTATTTATTTTATTTTACCCCATTGAGAGATCGCGCTCTATTAGGGGGGTGGAACACCACCATATTTTCCATTTTCTTGATTTTCTTCGGCTCCGTGCAAGGATGAAGGGATATGGGGGTAGAGATGGGGATTTTTGGGGAGGAGACACAGGTGCAGTGCAATGTCAAACTGGGTCATGTGCAGTCCCCCAGGAGGTTAGGTTGCCAGACGCCTCCAAGGCGCGGGTCAGGGACACTGTGCTCTTATCGCATTGTCCTGAATCGCCTCTAATAATATAATAATAATAATAATAATAATAACTGGGGTAGTGCTTTCACCCCCAACTGGGGGTATATCACACGTTCCTTTATTTTTGTTATTATTATTTTTACAGTAGCTGGTGCAGGGACAAGGTAAGGATAGGGAGGGGGAACACTGGTGCATGTGCAATCTCTCATGTTGGGGGTCGTGTGCAGTCCCCCAGGGGGGTCCGTTCGCCATAGATGGCCCCCCTAGATGCGGGTCAGAAACCCCCGACTGACCCGCATCTCCTCCAGGACAGGGAAAGGAGGGAAGCGGCTGTGGCCTATATTACGGTACGATCCCGGAAATCATTCCTGGAGTGACCTTGGGAAACCACAGAAAACCAAGGTCAGGATCGCCGGCCTCCGGGATTCGAACCCAGGACCTCCCGATTAGCAGTCGGACACCATATCCACTACACCACTACTGCTTCGGTGAATCGCCTCTATGGTTTGGAAATGACGTCATTTCAAATGGATTTTAAGTTTTCAAAATAGAAAAAAGTCTGCTGGCGCTAAGTCCGGAGAATAGGATAGATGGGCACAACAGATATCTGATGTTTTCCCATATAACTGATGATGAGGAACAATGTGTGAGCTGGCACGCTGCCATGGTGCAATATCCAAGTCTGGCTTTCCCCACCATTTAGGCCTCTTGCTCCACACAGCATCCCTCAAATGCACTAAAACATCCCGGTACAACTATTTCTTTACCATTTGACATCATCACAGTCCAAATTCATAAATTCATATACAATAGAAAATGCATTTCCAAAAAAAAAAATGCAACCAACACCGGTACGTCAGGTGCCTTAACCTTTGACTGATTCATCTGTGCCTTTTTGGGTCGAGGAGACCCTTCCCCAGTATGCATGGTAAAGCAATTGAAATGTCTCCGTAAAATTTTACCAAGTTTGCAGCAGAATTTTACACAAACAAGCTCTTTCATTTTCACTTTGTCAATAATCCAACGAACAGCTTGTGCAAGTGATCACTTCAGTCAATGTATCTTGATCACCGATGGTCTTAGCGGAACGGGGTAAATGGCAGTTTGTTGTCAAGACATGTTACTAGGTGCTGTCAGTAGCCACAATGCACTCTCTGTGCCGGTTGACGCGATATTTAAAAAAGGTTGGTCTTTTTTTGAACACTCCTCGTATATTTTATAACCTTTCTAAGATTTATGAACACCTACAAGCACAAAGGGGATGTAGAAAAGCAAATATAATTATGCAAGACTTGTTTATATTACCAACAGATGTAATTTTTAAATTTTATTATGCACACCTAGGAGCCAGAGGGTTACTGCAATTAGCCTTCCTTCCCCTCCCACCCATCCAGCCAAGCAAGAGTTGAAGAAGCAGCTCAGCACAATTTCAGATCCTTACAAACACGAGCACAAAACTCTTAAAAGAATCCTCACTATGGCCAATGAAACCACAAGATTAAAATCATGTACATCAGCTTGTCACATACAGGTTATGACACAAACATGCTGCATATATCATTTGCTAGTAATCGACTTGTGGTACACCCAGCCCTCAATAAGTTCAACTACTTTGAATTATACTCAGGTTACTTCTTTGTGTTAACCCTGAAACCGTGCCGTGGGGTCTTCTTGGACCCCAAGGAAAAAAATGCATTTAAATAATCATTACAATGAACTTTTGCCATTTTTTTTACAGTATATAACAGGAAGTGCAGGTTTATTTTGAATTAGCGATCATTTTAGGCATTGTTCAAAGAATGATTGTATATAGTCAATACATTGAAAAGTATTATATAATAATTAATAAAAATTAAAATATGGTGGGGTCCGAAAAGACCCCACGTCACGGTTCCAGGGTTAACCTTTTGACAACGGAGTTTTTCAGCCATTGCCTTACCCCAGGGCCTGAGTTCTTTTCCCCTTTTCCAGAAATTTGATGAGTGATATTAATGAATAATAATCTGCAGACTGCCCGGATTACCTGGATTACCTACAGTTACCTGATCAAAATGACCCTGTGACCCATTTTTGAGGGGGCAGAGGTCAAATTCTGACCTCACCGATTCTCTTGAAATTCAGTGCATTGGTAGCCCACCCCAAGGGATGAAAAACGCACCTATAGTTACCTGACCAAAATGACCCTGTGACTCATTTTTGAGGGGGGGGGCAGATGTCAAATAATAAAATTCCAACCTCACCAATTTTCTTGAAATTCAGTGCATTGACATATCCCCCCCAATATGGGTCACAGGGTCATTTCGAGCAGGTCACTATAAGTGCGTTTTCATCCCTTGGGGTGGGCTACCAATGCACCGAATTTCAAGAACATCCTTGAGGTCAGAATTTGACCTCTGCCCCCCTCAAAAATTGGTCACAGGGTCATTTTGATCAGGTAACTATACGTAGGTGCGTTTTTCATTTCTTGGGGTGGGCTACCAATGCACCGAATTTCAAGAAAATCGGTGCGGTTGGAATTTTACGAGTTGAAAAATGTCCCAAGTTGTCAGGGCCAATCTCAAGACATCATATGATGTCCGCAGGCCCTGCAGGTATGTGTGCTCGGACATCTTATGATGTCCGTAGTCGTCAAAGCGTTAAAATAGGAAGTTTGGTCAAAGGGAAGGAATGACTATTTCAGTTTTCATTCCTTTTTCAGACCATAACTTACCATGCATGCACAATAGGCCTAATGCACAAGTACCTACCAATCACAAAAGGCTCTACATGTTGGCCAGCTGTGTTATACCATGGTGGACGCCCAGCTGTGTATATAGTCTTAAAGTTGCTCCTTATTATTGGTTCTCGACAAGGCGTTTGCGTTTGGGAGATTGTCCTCTGCCTGCGTGACCGAGGAGACTTTTGTGAACCTGGAAGATATTTAATTATTTGGCTGTTAAATAATACCAATTCTGTGTTGTAAAAGTCATCAGAACAAACATTAATTCCCTTAAACAATCCCTTGATCATGGATTTTTCACAAGCAGGACCTGTCCTGCCCAGGAGCCATATGCCATGATGAGTGCCATCATGCCTATTTCCCCCAACACCACAGTTAGTTGTCTAAATTTTTTGTATTATCATTGACACTCTCCTGACACCTACTCTTGTATGCTTACCTCTCATTTGAATTAATGCAGGTAATTGCAAAGGTTCAATGTAACCCTTTCACAGCTCATGTGCCTCTCCAGCAGAGAAAATGGTATTGCAAATGTGTGTAATTAAATTCTTTTGCCTAGCATGATTGATCATAATCATCTGTCATTTCCTCAAGTCTAACCTACCACCTGCATTGTGAGAAAACAGTTGTTAGAGAGCATGTAGAATATCATGAATATTTACACACTGAAAGCATGGACTGGCAGGTGGAGGGAAGGTTCATGAGTCTGAATCACTTCCTTCACATTCCAAGGTTACACGTGCAAAGAAACATTTCCTGTTCATCCATAAAATTCCATCCTTTTACTATCTGGTTCCCTTCTCTTTTCAAATGTACTGAATAGATTTAATTTCTTTAACAGACGCGTTACAAAATGCAGTCTTGTTAAAAAACCACTATGATGAGACTAGCACTAATCATTTTCCAAATGAACGAGATGTGATCAGCTCTTTAATTTGTTGTTACTAATCATGTTGAAGACAGATTGTGGGGGGGGATGGTAGTCTAGTGGCTATGCTACTGGCTAGCCAGGGTTCAAATCCTGTCCTCGTCACCTCTGCTTGGTCGGGTCTTTTTCCGCTTTTCACCTGACATGTCTGGGCAGATTTGCACTCCCTTCTCTGCCCAGGGCCAAGGGAAAAGGTCTGGTGTTTATGAGGGTCTGAAATGACTAGAAACTACTTAAGAGCGCCCTCCCTTGGGAACCTCCCCTCTCCTACACGCCCGTGGACCAGGGCATTGCGACAAAACATGATGTATGTAAAAATTGCAAAAAGAAATAAAGGTCCGTGTAATACCTTGAAAGAGGTACGCACTACCCATAAGAAGACAGATTTACTTACTAGCAGAGGAAGGCCTAGGAGGCAAAGAGTCCGTCTTGGGAGCAGGTTCATTCCCATCGTCAACTGAAAACACCTGGTCATTGCCTGGCTCATCCCCATCATCACTGAAAGAAAAATCATGCCACCAAATCAACAATGTTATGGAATTTTGCAGCACTACAAAACCACCAATTTTATACAGCTGCAATATAGCATACACCTAGTAGTGCAGGGTAATTTCACCCAGAAACACATGCGCAATGCTCAACCAAGCCCTTCATGGGTCTTCTCTGTCACGTAGCTAGAGTCTGCCCAGGAAAAGACTGCACAGGATTTTTGGGATTTTGAAGTATAGTTGTCAGACGCAACTGGAACACAACAAAACCCACACCCATGTTGAAAAAAAATCCCACCTGGCACCTGTACCTGTCTCCAGGGTACACATACCGAGACAACGTGGTGGGGAGGAGGCCCAGAAAATTTTAAAACATCCATGTGGCCATGCAGTCTTTTCTTGGGCAGTATATATAAAGCCAGGGTGCCATTATGCAGGGTGTTTGGAAAATATAATAAAGGAGTGATAACATTGACATAGGACATCATCCTGAACTGATAAGGCCTGTGGCATTTTGCCATAAAAATTATTGCAGAGGCGCTCAAGCCCAGCAAAGTTTTCACAACAAGTTCTAAATAGTGGTTTGTCTAAAAACAATATCCATTAACACTGGGATGGTGACGTGGGCACTTTTTTTGCTGTAACATGTAAAGTATAGCACATTTGAGCATCACCTTTGAGAACATCTTCGTTTGATTCCCTCTTTGATGAATGGCATTTGGTTTATATTTTTTGAGCAAATTGCACGATCAGGAAAAAATTATTATGCACCAATGCATAGTTGGGACCAAAACTGAATTCCAAGAATGATTCACATCATGCTTTACTGAGGCAGAATGGTGTTTATCAGTAGTGATTCGTGAACATGCAGAAATCTAAATTCAAAAATGAAGCCAGCCTTCCCGCAACTTCAAAATATAAGCAAACAACTCCTGACCAGATCTGAATGCAGGCTCTCGGATGCAGGCTCTCGAAAAACCCGCCCCAGCCTTGGTGAAGAGGCCCCAACTATGCATTAGTGCATTTTGCCCCCTGACCATGTATTTTCTGCAAAAATATCAACTAAATGCCATTTATTGCAGAAGGTATCAAACCAAGATTGTCTCACTGCAGCCTAATGCAGTATACGTCCCATGTTATAACAAAAAAATGTGGCTTGGTCACAAAAAAGTGCCCACGTCACCGGCGGGTGAACTTTTTGCACATCACCGTCGCAGTGTTAAGGATTGAGAAATGCCTCACTAGGCTAGTTTCACACATGGCTATGTATCAATATGCCCTATTTTTTAGGAATAATGCAGATTAGAATGTTCAGTGCCACTGGTTTAGTGCAATTAAAAGAAAACAAAATAACGTAATAAATAATGACAATCTATGTCCCTTTGAGGTGTTAATCACATTTTTGGTGGGATGACAATAGGTGGGCCAAACCTGACTTGTGTTTTTGGCTGGACTATAAATTTACAAATGACAACCAATGCATGATTCAGTGTCATCAGGCTGTAGGCTTGATAGAAGATATTGGATGACTGCACTATTATCTGGCCAAGGGGAGAAATTCAGCTGCAAATGCATCAATTTAAATGCAATACCTGCTCTAATATCCAACTAGCCATGATTGGCAGCTTGTGCATATAGAGGTAGTTGGTGTACCTACTTGTGATAAAACTTCTATAAGTCGAACTTCCCTAAGTCGAAGTTCTCTATAAGTCGAAGAAAATGATGAGTTTGGTTGGTCACTATGTAAAATAATAGGAAATAAACTTCCCTAAGTCGAATTTCTATAACTCCAAGTTCTCCATAACTCGAAGTGCAGGCAGGGCCTTACGATGGGATATCAATGCATTTTCAGTCTCCCTAAGTCGAAGTTCATGTTGGCGAGTACGGATAATTTTCTCATTTCCCACCCTAAGGGTCGAGAGTAGGCCACATGTACAGAAAGGCTCAATTTCCTGATCTCCTTCTACCAGACGTACCGAATGATGTGTTTGACTCGATTGTGACAATTGAATCCTTGAATCTAAGAGTAGACAAATGTCCATAACGGAGTTTTTTAAGCACTAAAACAACGAGGAACATTGTAAGTGTGATAGTGACAGTTATTTTGAAGTTTTGAACACCTTTTGTTGCGGGATATAATGGTAGGTTTCCTAATAGAGTTTTGTGCTTTAAAAATTTCAAACTTCTCTAACTCGAATCTTCTATAACTCATGTTTTTTCCCGGTCCCATGGAGATTCGACGTATAGAAGTTTTACTGTATTCCTAAATTTCTAAAAAGCTTACAAATTTCACCATTCTTTTGCTAGGTAGGTTCAAGCCCAATACATAATCATATCACTCTGCTGTCAACAAGATATTGTACAAAAATTCACAGCGACCAATCGACTAGTCACTTTGAAAAACCAGAATTATATTTAAAAAATTGCCTAATAAAACGTGGCATGGAAATTGCATGGCGCAGGAACCACATGGATAACTCTCAAGGTCATTTCTCATGTGTAACGCGTTTAATATGGCTGAAATTACTCCACATCTTATGAGACACATTGTTTTGTCTGGGGGAATCTTTTGGGAAGGGTAGATGATGTAATAAACCAACTTTACCTATCACTGCTTGCGGAGCTGGCCGGATCAAACACAAAGCGCGCCGCCATCTTGACTGTACTTGTTGCCAAACGTCACAGACAATCACGTTAATGACCATAAATGTAACTTACATTATTAACTCTTTATATTGCAATAAAATAATACAGTTGGTTAGTATATAATTAATGTAATTAAATTGAATTAGACTGTAGTTATTAGAATTTCACAAGTGCCGTGTAAATTACATATGCGTTTTATATCCCTAATGTCGCAGATGTGTTCTCTTTCCTTCCTGGAAAAGTCGGTTGGTTTGCGTTTACCGCCACTTCTTAGATTAATTTTGTCAAATTGTCTACCCATTGGGTTACAGGAAACATACTCGTACTTCTGAGGTACGTAAAACCTATTTACCACGCCTAGAACTGCTTAGAACGCATGACGCATCTGCGATATCGCGATTATGATATGATCGTATTTGTGATTTATAATTTAAGGAATTAAACATCAGGTCTCGATTTTAATTTTAATTTGATAGATTTCATATCGAAGACTTAAAAGTGTAAATATTTTATAAAAACTACTTATTTATTTATTTTCTGTTAACAAGCCTGTCCTGTTCGGTTGCTAGGCGCCTAGCTGTTATTCTTTATTTAGTACTTTTACCGTCGACTTTTACATTTGAAGTGTTCGGATGTGGGTGCCCGGGACAGTTCGGCATTTTACCACCCCGGGCTAAGAAAAAAAACCCTGCAAAACCATGCAATCTGGTGAGTACAGAAAGTGTTTGTTACTGGTATGAAATGACATCATAAAACATTTCTATATATTGGTAACACTTTATAGTGCCCTTCCAGGTTTTTGGGGGGCGGTACACATCTCTCTTGCTAGTAACAGTGCTAGTAACAATGACGGTGGTTCCTTTGATAGTATATTATGTGTGGAATTATGCAGTCATGTTATAAATAAGCACTTATTGTATTGGGTCACATAACAAATGTAGCATGTATAGGCCTATTATTGGGACGGTGGAAAGTGTGGGTGGAATTTTCGTCTCCCACTGCTAAACTTGGCAATACCAGTGTTTGCAATGGTACTGCTAAGTTACAGCAACTACAGGAGAGGGACGAAAATTTCACCCTATATGTCATTAATAATAACACAGGCCTGCGATGGATTTTTTCTTGAATGAGAGAGGTGTTTCTGATGTATTTTGTAATACTGATTTCGGGAAAAATACGCAAAATCTTCTATCACCCACAGTTTTTGAGATATATCGTTTTAAAACTTTGAACGATTTACTAGGGGTCTTTCCGAATCAAGTGGCCGAAATGTTGCTAGACCGTCTCTGATCTTGGTCAAAATAATCGCAGATGTACTCAACTATTCGTTAATGCTGCTTATAAAATATTGCGCAATACCATGGCGAGGAAAAAAATCTGCAAATGACTGAAAATGAGGCCTTTTTGGGAGAATTTTTTTTCGGTTAGTGGAAGTGATCAGAACCCAATGAACATAATTATACATCAAAAGGAGAAACACCAGGAGAATGCGTCGCTGGAATTAGTTTTCCTCTAAAATGCTAAAGTAAATTTTTATAGCATTTCATTGGTCACTTGCTCAGTCACATGCTCAAGAATTGTGACCTCAACAATTAGTGATGTGTTTGCGTTACGTCAGTCATATTTGGTGACACTAGTTGTGACTGACACAAGGTTCAGTATGTTAAGTTAGAGACCTTGGTCATGCATGGTTCGCGAGAAAATCATAGATAATAATAAATATTACAATATGTATCACAGGCCTGCGATGAAATTTTTTCTTCAAAGTGAGAGGTGTTTCGTATGTATTTTTTGATGCTGATTTCGGGGAAAATACGCAAAAACTTCTATCACGTACAGTTTCGACACAAATCGAGAATTTCTGTCTGGTTGCCTACATACTGGGCGCGCTGCTATAAAAATGTGTCAAACCAATATTTAGCTTAGAAAATTTGTATTTCAGATCAACGACGATAAATTGAAACACAGATAGTAGAGAAATGTTTAAATGTTAAAATTTGATTTATAACCTCTAATGTGGCAACACCTGAACCGCGCGCGGAAGGGTGGGTGCATAGAAAACATTTTTTTCCACGAGTACATGTAAGTACCTATTCATGTCATCTAGTTCATCTTGAAGGAGATGGACATGGCTTTGTAACCTATTTTTAGGGAGGCGGAGTGGTGCTGCGGTAACGTGTACGCGCCCACGGATGTTAAGGTCCCGGGTTCGATCCCAACCCGGGGACACCACCTTCATCTCGTGCAGAGTTCAGGGTCACCTCTGGCTTCGTCTCGGGTGGTAATTCCAACAGACTAAACCACCCGGGGGAGTTCACTAAAAATGGCCACGTTTAAGACAATCACTGCACCTTGCACATCCCCTCCTGTCATTCTGCCCGTGGGCCCGGGCGCTACGTAAAAAGGCTCAAATGTATTTGATGTAATAAATAAAGGTCCGTGCTGCATACCTCAGATGAGGTCAAGCACTACCCCGGATTATTAAAAAAATTATTATTAATTGTAACCTATTTTTTTCTCACGACTAGGAGTCAGCTGCACAACTGAACCAAAAAGCTTTTTTAATCTGCTATACTCTTCTGTGTGATTTTCCTGAATATTTATCCTCACTTTGTGGAAAGACCTGACGTGATAGAGGAAAAAGCTCGGCATTTCTGAACTCAGCGTATCGAAATACATTAGAAGCACACAAAACTGTGCAGAAAAAAAGCATTATTTCGCAGGCCTGTGTTATTATATCTGACCTTTTCTGTTATCCGACAATGCCCCAGTCCCATGTTGTTAATATGATATTGGTGTTCTCAATGATAACATTGTTATGAAGCAAAACAGCGTAGATAAATGAAGGGGTTAGTGCCATAACGTGCTAAGCCACACTTTTGTGTTTTTTGAGCTTGCACGTGTCTGAAAGTCCCACCATCGTGCTTCACAAGTGGGCATCACGTAGTTAGAAAAATTCCCCATAGATCACGAGAAAATCACGAATAATGTTCCTTGTTTTGTATGATTTGCCATATTAAGCCAAACTTTTGAAAGCCCATATCTCAGAATGAAGGTTTTGTGGCTTAGCACGTTATGGCACTAGCCCATTCAAATTTGAATTACCTTCACAGTGTCATTGGATTTGATATGGGCCTCCGCCACAAGCGATCCCAAAAAGGACAGAATAATACCCGAGTCTGTTCTCAAAAAGGCTAATAATTGGGAAGAAGATGTCACTGAGCTGCACCTCAACCTCCATATGATCAGGAAAATTGGTATGGCATATATGCTATTTTACTAGTTACATGATGTGAAAGTCTAATGTTATTTTCTGTTGTGTTGCAGAAAACTTTGAGCCATTGACAAACATAAAATACTTGGACTTATCTGCCAACAACATTGACACCATTGAAAATCTTGGATCTCTCACACAGCTGCAGCACCTTGACTTAGGTTCAAACTATATTTGCTTCCTTTCTGCCATTGAAGAGCTAGAAGATTTGATTTTCCTGGAATCCTTGTAGGTACTGGTGATGATGCAACAACAACTGTGCACTTAACAATTATTCATTTCAGAGACCTGAGTGGAAATCCATGCTCATTCTTTAATGACTACTACCTCTATGTTATTGCTGCATTGCCACAACTTAACTCTGTAGATAAGAGGACGACAAATCCCTCAGAGAGAATTAAAGCCTTAGAAAACTTTGACGATTTGGAAGAAAGCATTGAGAACCAAGAGGAAAATGTCAGGAAGAAGCGAAGACTTCAGAAGATGCGTAGTTTCTATAAATGCAAGGCCATGCTAAAGTATAGTCATCTCGCTCTGGAGCAGCTGGATGACATGTAAATATGCAGTGGAATTTTGTCTTTTGCTAGGTCATAATATTTTCATTTCTTCTACAGTTTCAATGAGGCAATATATGTGGAGAAAGATCCACTGAAACTTGAAAGAGATTTAGCTGAGATGCAGTTACTTCCCTCCATGCAAATATATCCAGGAAAGAGGCTTCCCTATAAGCATCAACGCGTTCTCTTTGGTAATCTCAACATGCCTCTCAATGTCAATGAAGGACGTTTCAAGTTTCGCTTTGGTGACACAGAATATGGAAATGGCTACATACTGCAGGTTACCCTCTCTAAGTAAGTTTGTGAAGAGGAGTACCCTTCACAGGAGGCTAAGGAATAGACACCATCATTGTCCTGCATAAATTTATTGGAGAGAGTTTTGATGCCCTAAAACGCTGTTAATAGGGATGCTGGCGTGAATAGGGACGAAGGTTGCAAAAATGTATAGATTATGGAATTTTGCAAAATGGGAAGATATCAAAATAGGGTTTTTGCAGGAGTTAAAGAAAATATTTTATGAGCTGCCATATAGCCTACATAGTTGTTTAAAAATTACACAGGCCTGCGAAATAACACTTTATTTTTTCTGCACAGTTTTCTGCGTTTTTAATTTATTTCGATACGCTGAGTTCAGAAATGCCGAGCTTTTTCCTCTATCACGTCAGGGTTTTCCACAAAGTGAGGATAAAGATTCAGGAAAATCACACAGAAGAGTAGCCTATATCAGAGTAAAAAAGCCTTTGGTTCAGGCCTAGGTGGGGTTGAGTAGGTTTGAGAAAAAAATAGGTTACAAAGCCACGGTCACCTCCTTTAAGATGAAATAGATGGCATTAGTAGGTACTTACAGGTACTCGTGGAAAAAAATGTTTTCTATGCACCCACCCTACCGAGTGGTTCAGGTGTTGCCACATTAGAGGTTATAAATCAAATTTTAACATGTTAACATTTTTCTACTTTCTATGTTTCAATTTATCGTCGTTGACCTGAAATATCTATTTTTCTAAGCTAAATATTGGTTTGACACATTTTTATAGCAGCGCGCCCAGTATGTAGGCAGCCAGCCAGAAATTCTCGATTTGTGTCGAAACTGTACGTGATAGAAGTTTTTGCGTATTTTTCCCGAAATCAGCATCAAAAAATACATAGGAAACACCTCTCACTTTGAAGAAAAAATCTCACCGCAGGCTTGTGATATATATATTATAATCTATATTATAATCTATTATTTTCTCGCGAACCATGCATGACCAAGGCCTCTAACTTAACATACTGAACCTTGTGTCAGTCACAACTAGTGCCACTAAATATGACCGATGTAACGCAAAGACATCGCTAATTGTTGAGGTCACAATATATTCTTGGGCATGTGACTGAACAAGTGACCAATGAAATGCTATAAAAATTTATTTTTGCATTTTAGAGGAAAACTAATTCCAGCGACGCATTCTCCTGGTGTTTCTCTTCCTTCTGATGTATAATTATGTTCATTGGGTTCTGATCACTTCCACTAACCGAAAATAATTCTCCCGAAAAGGCCTCATTTTCAGTCATTTGCAGATTTTTTTCCTCGTCATGGTATTGCGCAATATGGCGTAAATTTTATAAGCAGCATTAAAGGAATAGTTGAGTACATCTGCGATTATTTTGACCAAGATCCGAGACGGTCTAGCAACATTTCGGCCACTGGATTCGGAAAGACCCCTAGTAAATCGTTCAAAGTTTTGAAACGATATATCTCAAAAACTGTGGGTGATAGAAGATTTTGCGTATTTTTCCCGAAATCAGCATTATAAAATACATCAGAAACACCTCTCACATTCAAGAAAAAATCCATCGCAGGCCTGTGTTATTTATGTTTAGATTGGATCAGCTGTTATTTTGGCATCACATTTTAATGCAGTGGTTCTCCATCTTTTTTCCTGATGAACCACTTTTCATGTTATGATGATTGAAGTACCACCAATACCTACAATTCCAAAGGAAAGCTGGAAAATAATTTAAAGACAGAATAGTTTTATGTGAAAAACTATTTATTCCAAAATTGTTCCACATAATCACCTTCAAGCTTGCGTTCAAAGGGGATTTTCGGATTGATTCCAGACATTGAATAGCTAGGTTAACACCCTTGACATTGGATAGTGTATATGGGCCTTCATCAATCTTTCTCATTATTGCTTATCACTGGATAACACTTTCACATAACTTACCACTGATGGTATGCATACCACAGATTGAAAACCACTGTTTTAATGGGATATTATTATTTAAAGTTAGATAAGCATTGTTGCTACTAATTTTATTGACATTAAGTGAATTTTAAATTGAATATAGCTATTTTGTGTTTAACCCTGCAGGAACCGTGTCGTGGGGTCTTTTTGGACCCCAAGGAATTAAAATGCATTAAAATGATAATTACAATGAACTTTTGGCAATTTTTTTACAGTAGGCTATATAACAATAATGCATGTTTATTTTGCATTAGCGATCATCTTAGTCATTATTCAACGAATGATTGTATATAGTCAATACATTGAAAAGTATTATATAAAAATTAATAAAATTTAAAGTATGGATGGGGTCCGAAAAGACCCCACGGCACGGTTGCTGTAGCCTATAACTTTCAGGCAAGGCACGGTTAAGTCAATTCTAGGCTAGAACTATAGCCTACGACACTGAGTATGTAATTTTTATAATGTAAATTAGAATAAAATTAAGTAAGATAATAATTTTCAACTATTTTTGGCCGTTAAACATTTCTTAGAAACTAAAATTAAGTCTCAATTAACTACTGTTGTATGTTGAAAAGGTAACTTATATTGAAAAAAACAGGTGTCCATATTCAGCCCACCTTTTTGTTTGTTTGTTTGTAGGCGTTTATTTATTCCAGGGTCGGTCTGCGGCTCGTGCCGCTTGGCCGACCCTCTACAAAAATTTTGTTGCGAACATAATACAATAATATAATACACTACTACACTAGAATACAGTACAATACTACAATACTATACATATCTTTCTTCTCCCTCGCTTCATCTCTTCCACCACACCTCCCCTGTCTGCCCGCTTCCCCTGTCCCTTTTTTTCTTTTTCTTCATCTTCCCTCGGTCCAGTCTACACAACCCCCTCCCCTATCTTCTCCAAAACCTCGTCCTTTCTCTTTTTAACCAGACTGTGCAGGTATTTACATAGTGCCCCCCTTTTTTTAACATCATTCACATATTGGTAGACGTCGGCCCCACGCTTTTGTTCCACCCCCTGCAGCCAATCCGTCCTTTCCTTTTCCATCTCCCTGCAATCTCTGACTATGTGCTCCATCGTCTCCCTTCCCTCTCCACACAATAGACAACTTCTGTCCTCCTCCTGCAGCCATGACCAGTTCCCTCTGTATATGGATCCAAATAAAATAAAATAAAATAAAATAAATTAAAATAAATTAACAACAACAACAACAACAACAACAACAACAACACAGGCCTGCGATGAAATTTTTTTCTTGAAAGTGAGAGGTGTTTCGTATGTATTTTATAATGCTGATTTCGGGGAAAATACGCAAAATCTTCTATCACCCACAGTTTTTGAGATATATCGTTTTAAAACTTTGAACGATTTACTAGGGGGTCTTTCCGAATCAAGTGGCCGAAAGGTTGCTAGGAAGTTTATGTCTTTGTGGCACTAGTCCTATGCAATCCGAGCAATGTTTATTACTCTGAGATAAAGGGGAGGTGTGGTAGCCAAGATGGTAACTTCTCGGGTTGCTGACGAGTGAAAGGTCCCAGGTTCGATCCCCGCCTTAGAGTTCCCTTTCACCTGCGTCAGGAGGGTCTCTGACCTGCACCTTGGAGGTGTCTGGCAACCTAACCTCCGGGGGGACTGCACATGGCCCAAACGTTTAAGACATTGCATCTGCACAAGTGTCTCCTCCCCAACAATCTCTATCCCAGGTACCCTACATCCTGAAGTCCTTGCACGGTGATTGAAGAAAAACAAGTTGGATAACTGATGGTGGTGTGCCACTCCCCTAGCTATAACGACTTATAGTTGTATCACGGGGTAAAATAAATAATAAATAAGTAAATAAAAATATGGGGATATTGATTTGGAAATAATTAATTTTAATTAACTTTAATTAATTAATATGTACCGTCATATTATTATGTCCAACTGTCACTCTGGGACTCTTGCTCATCACATTGTCCAAACTACTCGTCTGTGGCAGTTTATTGAATATGCAGCTATATTTTGTGGCACAGATGATTGCAGAGAGGTGACAATAATGCCCTGCCTAACCAGGGTCCCGTCGAATTGTAATTTTATTGAATTTTTAATTACAGAGAATTATAAATTTTAATTAATTGATTTGTATCATCATGGTGATTGAAGAAAAACAAGTTTGAAAACTGATGGTGGTGTGCCACCCCCTATAACGACTTACAGTTGTATCACGGGGTAAATTAAATTTTAAACAAAAATTTTACTCTGAGATAATTCCACAATCGCACTTACCCTATATTGTGGGGCAATAAGTGCAGCACCGTGCACCACGTGCATATGTTAATTAATTTTTGGAGCACCCATATCGATTAATGTTATGCAATAGGCCACTTTGTAAGCCAATAAGGTAAGGTATATTGTCCATTACTTTTTTTTCTCACTAGATAATTACTGAGGAAGTACACTAACATGCCTTTAAACTGCACCTAATCAGAATCCGTCCGCACTTACCCCAACTTACCCTTATTAATTTATTTTTAAATTATCGTGCCCGGGTACCCCACTACATCACTCCCTTTTGGCTATGCCATTTTAAAATAGTTCATGAAAATGAATGACATTATTCTGAACTTTGAACAAATTTGAGTATAAATGTTACTTGATATCAATTACTATTTTGCATACTGAAGGTATACAATATACCACCAGTATTACAAAATCAATGCTACAACCTCCCATCATAGTAGAAGTGTGTAACTTTCTGCACTCATTTCACTCATATGTGCCCAAAATTCCGAAAAGCCAAACAAAAAAAGCAGAATCGAGGGGGGGGGGGGGGGGAACATTTGCTCATGCTGATGTAGCTGCATATAGATGGATTGATTCTGTACCTTGGGTCTTTCTTTGCTGAATAGTGTGACATACACCATTAATGCGATTCTGCTTACCCCAACTATTGCCTCCTTTGGGTCCCGGGACTCTCCTGTGCTTCTGAATGCACAAACTATGCCCTGGGGAAGTGCTAATAATAATGGCCCAGGACCAGGACTCTTGCCGAAGGGCAAATGGTGCAGAAGCAGGAGCTGCGAAACTCCGAGGACAGGATGGTGGGACCTCAGATGAAGCTCTGTAATCTCCACTTGTGGGTTTTCTGCACTACTGAGCATTTAATGACTTACATCATCTTCTTGCTGTCACCTTTTCTCTAATAATCATGAAAGCAGTTTTAGTGACACACAGCTTTTCATTTAACTCCATTGCATATCATTGACAATGGCCCAGGCTACAGGCTTCTGCCACCTTTTCAAAAATAAAAAAGTGAACTATCAAGATGCACTCTAACTTACACATTTTTAAAATCAAAATTTTCTACAGTAATGCACTGGTCGCATGTGGGATTAGCCTATAAACTGCAACTTTTACCATATTTGGGGTTGTCATTTTCCCAAAAGTCATTTGCAGTTTTCCTCACTAGTGTCACACACCAACAACAGAGAACAAGTATTCCTGCAGTAAATATCAACTGAGGTTTATAACCTATATAAGAGCATTTACATGAAAATCTTGAGATTGTTGACTCTGTCACTGGACTTGACCAATTCCCCTTAAGACCAACATAACATAGTGAAATCTTGTACCACTAACATGTGAGTTTCGCCATAGACCACATTTACATAATTATGAGTGATTCCATGAAACCAATTATTGTTTGGGACAAATATAACAATTGCGTTTTGCTCCCAAACAATTGATCTAATTGCTCAGCTATGCTAATTGCTGCACATTGCTGATCAAATGGCTCACATGTAAATGCGGCCTTATGTCTACTCCAACTATCTCCAGGGCATGTGTAATCCAGCTGATACCTATTAGTAGTTCAGACCCACCATTTACCTTTATCCCATCCCATACCCCAACTCAAATGCAATGTTCCCTCATGAAGAAACAATTGTCATATCATGAACAAGTTTACAGGATACCTGGTTTATACCATTAGCTCTTGTTTATACCCATGGCACAACAACTCTTTGTTCATCAGGGAACTATCATCCTCAGTTTTCACATTTGATTTGGGGTGTGGTTGTGAGATGGGAAAATAATTGCCACACGATATTGGCTGGACTAGAATAAATCGTTGTCATACAAGTGAAATCCACGAAGTCCAATTTTGGCAGTTTTGATAGTTGTATACACCACTAAGTAAATTTTTAATTCTCTATTGCCTGGTGAAGTCCATTTGGTCCTGAAGATTCATTATGGGCCAGCAAGCCAGGATTTTCTGTGATCACTAGCATGTAAACAAGTGCAAGGTCCAATCTTTGCCTTGCAGTTATCTCAAAACTGGTTTTTTGGATTTAGCGTGTGTCATGTATATGCTGACAAAACATACTGCAGATTAAGTGTGGTTAGTTTATATTTAATAATCATCAAGCTACTGATTTTCTTATCACATATTCCACTTCCGCCGTTAAAATTGTTTTCTTTTGGTGAAAGGAAGGGAGTGGTAGCCTTATCACATGCTTTAGAAATCAACCCTCAGGATATACATAGTATGAGGATAATGAGGATTCACTTAGACCTCCTCCTTTTGATGATGTAGGGGACAAAAGTCTGCAGGTCATTAGGTGAAACAGATATAACAGCATTGTATTGCATCATATCCACTTCACTTGGCACTCCATATATGCAACACCCAGGCAACACCTATATATGCCCTCTCTACAGCATCAGAAAGAGGTCTAGGTGTGGAATCTCCAGAAATCATTCCTACCTCAAGCTCCTTTACAACCCATGTATTCTGCCATTTCTGGAAGAGAGTGCTTTGTTGCTGCAACAAGACCTTACAAAGTGTGCTGATTATTTCTCTCCTTTTCAGTGACATTCCCACCAGTAGTATTGATGTGAACGTACATGATACGTATGTGCGAGTAATGGCAGAAGGTTGGATTCTGCAGCTGGCCCTGCCCTATCCCATAAACATCGACAAGGCAACCACTGAGAGGAATCAATTGACAAGTACCATGAAAATAACGATGCCGAAGGTAGGAACTTTTTGCAAGACTAAAAACTAGTGGCACCACATGCAAGTGCTAATTAAGGTGGTCTTGTTCTAAGGAGAATTATGAGTGAAACAAAGTTCTTTGAATGATACATTATTTCCTCTCTTGTTTTTATCCTCATCTGTCCCATCTATGTATCTTCTAACAGCCAGGTAGCCTTAGTTGGTTGGGCTCCTTCCCAATCAAACAACCATGATGAACAAAAATCCTGAAAATCCCACAAAACGTATACTCCTAATCTTGCCCTCCCTACTTGGCATGGAGGGTTTTCCAAACAACTCATATCCACCCAAACATACACTGAAAACCACAAATTTCACTACCGAGTCTCCCGCATTGAGCATTAAAAATGTGTTATGCTCCATGGGAGACTCGGCAGTGATGCTTGCGGTTTTCAGTGTAGCCAACTGGAGAGTAATTAATTGGAATCTACTGTAAAGTTAAGATGGCATGACCTGTTGACAAGTGAATTAACTGTTCTGCCTAAGGACTAAAACTGGTTACCTACACAGTCAGTGCCAATAGGGTGGGCAAAAAAAGAGGAGTTGCAAAAACTCCCCAGGGGGTCACCACCGGACACAAATAGTGTAGATTTCAAGGAATAATTATGTCACCAAACCTTTCTTTTTTGAATGCCAAAGGCAACCTAAGGTGTGTGTGTGTGTGTGGCCATTTCTTTTGCCCAAAACCAAGCTGAAACTTCCGAGACCACATCAATGGAGCTGTGGCTCTGCTGAAATCCAAACTGCTACAGCCTTGCTGAACAGCTGGAGTATGACAATGTGCTTCCTCACCAATAACCACTTGCAGCAGCTTATTTGTTGATCCCTCCCAAAAAAATCCTACCCAAGTGCAGATGCCCACCACCTACTCATGTATGTGGCTTACCTGGTACCCTACACATGCAGGTGACTGGGCATGAAGAGGTTAACCTAGTGCAGGGTGAAAAGGGAAATCTTGTTGTGGCAAACATAATTTAAAAAGACCAATGTGATTCACATATGCAATGGTTTCGTTCTCTTCCTTCCTTCCTTTTTTTTAAAATCATTGTTTGAAAATCTTATTTTCAGATTGACACGAGACCAACAAAGATTGTCTACAAGATGAGCCCAGCTCAGAAGCAACTTTGCTACAAGTAAGCTATAACTACTGCCTAGCACATAGCATGTACTATATCGCCCAAAAAGATAGAGACGATTTTGCATTTGACTCAAGTGCAACTTGCACTTGAATCAAATGCCTATCGTCTCTATCTTTTTGAGCGATATAGTACTTCATGAGGTATATTGTAATCCCATAGGATGAAGCCCGTATACGAGACTCGCACCTTTGGTGAAGCTACCAAGAGCTTCCTGAGCTTGCACATCATCCGCACAGAGGAAATGGAGCGAGCCACCTTCACCCAAATCATCCCAGATATAGGCACATCAAGCCTGTATCGTGGGCTGTATCGTGGACAATAACACAATACCATTTCGGCTCTAGTAGTAGTGGTCCTAGATATGGGTGCATGGGCTGGGATTGTGCATTAGCCCATATGCGCTGTATCTAGAGCCTTCTTCATAGTAGATCATAAATTAGTAAAACACCAAAAAAGTGGTTTTCTCACTTGTCTGAAAAAATATTCACTCCACAGATTCAAAGTCGTGTTCGGGAACGCTAGAGGTCTCTGCACAGCGAACGTCTCTTTTATTCCTTTCGAGGGGCAGACACAACCTCGGCTTGTTGCAGACAAAGTGAACATGTTAAATTCTTGTGAACAGTCATTAAGAAGCATGCGAGGGACTTGGGAGAGTACAGCGGTTGGAGAAGTTAAGAGCAACACACGAACACTTGGAAAGCAAATGCTGCTGAACCCTGAGGTAAGGGTTAAGGGAAGGGGGGAAAAAACAACTGCAGGAGTTGCTTTATACAATGTAAATTTTTATATAGTGCTTTTTTGGACCACAATGGTTGATGACCATTTCTCTGCTTGTGTAACAATTTCACAAAGGAGAGCCAGAGGCTCTCTGGGATCAGACATACAGTGTTAACCAAAGGATACAGGGTGCAACACTGCTATTATAAGGTAGCAAGTCTAATCATGCAAAAGAAAAACAACAACAAAAAACAGAAAGCAATTCCATCCCAACTACCTAACAAAAAAGCCCATCCTCCTCAATGTCAAACTCCAGATGCATGACAACGAGGCACAGTATTATTACAAGGATTAATCATCATCATTATTACTGGAAATTCTTTTTGTTGCAATTCACATTTTCTTAATATTGTAGAGAAAAACGAGGCAGGCAGGCAGGCAGGCAGGCAGCAATGGTAACGAGAAGGTGAGCGTTATCAACTTTTTTTTTGTCTTGGCTCAGTGCATTCGAGATTTTCTCTCACGCACACGCAAAGCCAAAATTGACTCCCGTTTTCTTCTTTCTTTACAAAAGGCAGGAAAGGTGGGTTGGAAAAAAACATGTTAGGTAAATGGTACAGGAGTAGGTTGGTAAAGTTTTCTTTCCCCCCAATTCCCTTTTCTGACATGATTGGTTGGCAAAAAGGAGACTAGTTGAATCCGTAGCATAATAGTCGTAAAAACATGGGCTTCTTAATTATGTCACGCACAAGCATACGCGCACGCACACATTCGCAAAACCATGCACACACGTACACAACTCGGCACTTTCCAATCTTCAGAATCGGCAACACATCATGCAGTTCCTTGTTTCCACAAGCGCATTCGGGCCAGGATATATGGCCCTGGTCATTACATGCATAGCACTTTCCAGCTCTTATAGTTTTTGGGGTACTGGCACTGCGCAAAACGCTTCCAAGTACTCTTTATGTGATGCATTGACAGAGAAAGAAGCACTTTGCATGACACTCCCTCCTGCGCTTGCAAACCCACTGACAAATATTCCAGTCATAGCCGTCCAGGTTTCCTGGATGTTCATCCTGCTTATAGTAGCAAATTAGTAGTAGTACCGCGTAACAACTAAAGAGTAATAAAAAAATTGAAAAAATAAATCAGAAATTGCCAAATAAATATGGTGCAAGCCATTACACCGTTTCCAATGCAAATGCTAGTCTTGATATTATGCAATTCGGGATAAAATAACAGATGGAGAAAAATGTCCACTAAACTTGCCACTGGGGCAGAGAAGTAAAAAGCACAGAGTGACACTGCTAAGTCACAGGCCAGTGGAGTGGGCTGGAGACAAGGGGGGGAAGAGGCCAGGAAAAGAGGGTGTCAGTGGGGTTAGATGGCATTGCTCAGCAGCACTTCACTGCTATTCGCTCCATCTTCCTCTCTACCAGCACCTTGTCGGAGGCTTCCTGGGTGTCCTTTGAGGGGGTCTTGTTGAGGATGGCTTCAGCCAGCTCCATGAATGCTGCCTCAATGTTCATGTTCGCCTTGGCCGAAGTCTCCATAAAACGTACACCGTGTTCCCGTGCAATCTGAAAAGAAGGGGGCGAGTTATTTCAACCCTGCCAGGTAGAGAAACAAAGGTGATGGATGCTCACTGCTTGTCCCCTTTCTTTACTGACAACTCGCTGGTCCTCCTTGTCACTCTTGTTCCCAAGGATCATGGTTTCAACATCCTCATTGGCATGCTATTAAGATAAGTGTTGCTGAAGTGACATTCTGACACAAATTTAAATGCAGTCAACTCACTTCATCAATATTCCTCAACCATCGGGCAATGTTCTCAAAGCTCTTGATATTTGTGATGTCATACACCAACATGATGCCCATTGCACCACGATAATAGGAAGTGGTGATGGTGTGGAACCTCTCTTGGCCAGCAGTGTCCCTGTGAAGACAAACAATTGATGGTCATGCACTTGCACATGTGCATTCTACAAGGTTTCTTACCAGTCACTGATTGAAGGACGTAAATGAAAGTGACTATGCAATTGTTTACTGACATAAATATTCCACACATACCATATTTGCAGCTTGATTTTCTTTCCTTTAAGTTCCACTGTTTTGATTTTAAAGTCGATTCCTGCAAGAAGATACTTGGAATGAAAAAACAGCACGGACTTGGGATCCAAGGTCAGTTAGCATCACAAGTGGCACAGGAAGCTCCCTTTACTAGCATCAAGGGGAACCATTCACTCACAAAGGCACTCCAAGCATGAGTTTAACTCATTAAGGTTCATGGAACAAGTTGATTCATAATTATACACATCTTTATCTCCTATAAGTGTCAGGTAGTGGAACATTGTGGTGGCCACACATCCCAGTGAACAAATTTGTTTGGTTGAGATCAATTGGCTCCTGATTTTTGACCTTGTGCCCTGAAAGGAAGCTGTGCTTAACTCACACTACCAGTGACCCAACATCCTTTTTTTTTTTGTCATGAATGTGTTGCAGTATGACACCTTCATGCATTATTGTGGGCATAAGGGGTGTGCTACACATAATCATATTCATCCTGAATATGTGACTCACTTCTAATCATATTAGAGCCTATTAGGCTGCTTTGATAATTCACGCTGACAACATTTATCATGTATAAATATGCACTCTAACCTCTGGCCCTGGACTTAAGGGTAGGCTATGTGAATCAGAATTCTAAGTTACCCAACACAAAGTACAAGATTTGCCCACATCTGGTCTAAGTCCAGCCATCAATCCTTTTAGATAAGTGCTGTTATGTAACCAGCCAAATAGGAAAGTGTTTGTTGAAGGCAGTTTGCAAGGTATGTAACTTTTTTTCTTGTAGGGAAGTTATGAATGCAAAATAAATTACACTGCCTATGACTCATTCAGCATTCCAATGCAATTGTGTGGGTCTGCACTTTGGCAAAACTTGACTGCCCTATTATCTTTCACGAAAATTAGTCTCGGTAATACACATCTTTTTTTTCCCCCTTGTGAAGCCAAAAGGATTATAATTTTCACATAATTCCTGTAAGTAACAAAGAAAAATATCAAATTTTCATGCACTGTGAAAATTTTATAAACAATTCCACAAATCAGTTGCATTAATGATAAGTGTTTCACTTAAGACTGTTAGGTGGCTGTGAGTAGCAAAAAGTTGAGATCCACAGCCACATATACAAGAAAACAATGAAGAATGATAGTCCTGTCACCTAAGCACGTCAATACTGGAGTATCCTACAGGATGCAGCTACGAGGTTTTTTCTGCCAAAACAGCTCGAAAATGGTGCCTTCTGACATCTCACGGACATACAGAATCAAGCTTGATACTGACACATACAGTGAAACCTCGACCTATATATTTCCAGATGTATCATTTTCTTGGATCCATCATTAAATTCCTAAGGTCCCAGAACAAATCGTACTTAATACAGGCTCCCACATTTAATCATATTTTATTCAGGTTGTGCATGGCGTCATGCATGGGGCTTTATTCCCACTAAATTCCAAGAAAGTCACAAGTAACACATTATTGAAGATATCAGGAGTTTCTCAGGCCTTAAAATTTTTTACACAATGAGATGAATGTGCAATAAAATTCCTGTCCCTTCTCCATCATGACTTCAGCGTTGAAACAGATTGAACAAGAAAGCTCATTGTAGTCTAATAATATAGTGTTCTACGCCATGGTCGTAACAATTGGCAGATCTCCTGGTGTTGCGATTTTTCACTTTGTCAAAGAAGGATGATAATTCACAGCCATCGAGAGCAATTAAAACTGTTAAAGTCACTACTGGAAAAAGTGGAGATGTTTCCCATCCTGCTTACAACCTTATATGCCACCCTCTACTTTTAATCATTCAGAAAGGGTAAAAAGCCATCCACATCATGCCAAAAAACCTTCAGCAAGTGCTAATCGCAAAACTTATAGACCTTGAAGCAAAGATTGGAGTCTCAGGTAGAAAAAACGCTTTAAAATTAATCATCTCCAAATAAATAAATCCTCAAAACTTTTAAATGTGCTCTCTTAATCAACAAATAACCTAACCTGCTCATCCACCTTGAAAATGACTTCCTGAATAGTAATCCAATAATGAAGTGAAATCCTTCAGTATTGACAATTTCCAATCGGAATTGGAAAACAGAGCAACCTATTGGTACTACCGCCTTGGAGGACTTAACAAGCTATGAATTTCCTTAAATACGAGAGACATGCAGCATGACTAATTTCACAAGGGTTGCTATTACAAAGGACCCCTTCCAGGATTGTCGTCATCTAAAATTGCAATAATTCTTAGTGAGGGTGTTACCAAAAAATTAGATGAACAAAGCTGACTTTACCTACTTAGCTTGCATAGCTTTTTCAAACTCCAAATTACCACAGGTGTTCGAGGCATTTAAAAATGTCCAGGTAAATTTTTTTCAGGAATGATAGGAAATTTGCAATTTTAAGCGTGCAAGTTACACAGACTAAAATTGATATTAACAGTTAAAGTGTGTGAATTATTTGTTGTAACAGCCCATAAAATGGACAGTACAATGGGAAATCCCTTGCACTGTCCATTTTATGGGTTTCCACATTGGGCAAACAGGTTTGCCCAATAATTTAACTTATAAATTGTTACTTTTCACGAACAATAAGCAAATCTAAAAATTAAGAATTTTCTAACATCACCATAAAAATATATAAAAATTCTACAAAGCTTGTAACACTGTGGCCTTATAACGGAGGTAAAAATTGGAACTTCACTTAAAAACCAGATTTCTTAATTGAGTATCCAATTAGTCAAAAAATGAGTTCCACTCTTTCATATATTATAATTAGGAACATGTACACTATAAATTATTACAACTGGAGCCAACAACGATCCTGTCAGGATGTTACGACGTTTGTTAAAGTCACTGGTACTTCCCAATGCTATTTCGTATGGGTGATGCACCACAGAACCCATGACTTAGCCAAAGTTCCTGTACAGATAGCGCTGGTCAGAGCAGATAAGCCACCCCTGTGCATCCTGCCCACCCAATCCACCCATTAATTTCCGCCTGCTCACATCAGGTGCATCCAAATCAGCACACATGCACCCGATACTGACAATCAAACCTTCCTAACCAGGCCCTTGAACTTGTTGACTACACTCAAGACACCCCAACCTGATTAGAGCACTCAAGGTCAATGCTTCCCAACGCCAAAAATCCAGCGACCTTCAAGCACAAGAGCCCATGACTCATCCCACAAGTGTCAAGAGGAAGCCAAACAATGGTGCCACATCAATTACCAATAGTTGATATGAAGGTGGTGTTGAAGGCATCGTCTGAAAAGCGGAACAGGATGGACGTCTTGCCCACGCCCGAGTCGCCGATGAGCAAGAGTTTGAATAGCAAGTCGTAGGCCTTCTTCGCCATCTTGACTGGGACTCCGAGGGAGTCGGCGCAGTAGGCTGCTACGGAGGCGCACTAGTCCTCCACCGCACTTGTTGGCACTGGTTCCGCCCTACTGCCCTCTTCTCCGCCGCCTGCTGATGCATGTGCGGCCCCTAGTCCGCCCTCACTCACTATGCTTTAGCCAACACCCCCCTTCAGGCCCCGAGCCTAGCTTCAATCAAAAGAGCTGACGTCACCCATCCTATCATTCATTTAGGATCACCTCACTACATGGCGCTACTTGATACTACCAAAAGGTATGCAGCGCCTCGTGTAGGCGCATGTTTAGAAGTTTCTAGTAGCAGACATGACGTAGGTTGTTGAAAATTATCGATCTCCGAGAAGTCGCCTGACCATTGCGTGTGTATCCGAGGAGTTTGGACGTCAAGAGTGGTACACGGAGGCGGCACACGCCTGACCACGGGTGCTAGGTTGGTATGTTTGGTGTGGCGGCTTGGTAAGAGCTGTGTTCATGACTTGCCAGATTTGGATGTTTTTGATGGTGTAGATGCAGTGTCGCAGGTTGGGTTGGGCGGGGAGCATGGTTGATGTGCTTCATGTAAGGTATCATGTCAACCGGGGGGACCGGCTGTGTCGTGGATTCAAACTGGCAGGGCACATGCTACGATTTTTTGGGCAGGTTTGATGTGCCCTGTAGCATATAATATGGTTGTAATGCACCACAAAGATAACAGAAATAATAATTTGCATGTGGCTGTTCAATGTATAGTTGAAGGCCTGACTGCTTCAGCGATAACATTGGTTGGCCAGCTGGTCACATTATGAATCAGTCCGGGAGCAGCAATCCCGGGTGGCCACCAGGATTGGTCGATTGCATCATGTGACCAGGTGGGGTACCAGCGTTACCTGGCAACCTGGGGTAGAATTTTCGTCCCACTGCTAGTTACTGCTAACTTAGCAGTACCAGTGTTGGCCATGGCACTGCTAAGTTAACAGTAACAAGCAGTGAGACAGAAATTCGACCCCTGGTCTTCAACTGCAACAGTGTGATGGCATCTGTACTTGGAGATTGCATGAGCCAACAGAAGTGTGAGATGTGCAGGTGGCCGTTCTAGCCTCTGAAGCTGAGGTGACCTGAAATGATTTTTGGTGTCATTATTTTCCATTTGCCTTTTATTCATTCCCTGGTAGTGACAAAAAAGCAAAAAAGTGTTACTGTCAAAAAACCTGGGAGAGTCATGGGTTAGTGACTCCTGGTAACATCAACAAAGTCCCCATTTGAATGCCTCTTTATGTCGGTGTGGACCTTTTTATATATACTTATTTCTTGCCTGGATGGCATATGCACATGGGAGTGGACTCTCGTTAAACTATATCCTAATAAAGTTACGCTATCAGCAGGGTTAATACCATATACAGGGTGTTTCAACTTTTTTGTCCGAACAGTTATCAGAAATATTGCACTAAGCCGCTACTTTGTAAGCAGTGTATGCCACTTCAACCTAAGATTCACAGGGAATATTCCCCATTCCTCCGACAAACCGATTGCAAGTCACTGCTTGCAAAGTAGCAGCTTATAGTGCAATATTTCAGATAACTGTTCGGACAAAAAAGTTGAAACACCCTGTATAATGGAATGTAGCATTGAAACCTTCCCTTTTTGTTCTGTTCAATTGACTGTTGCAGTATGGCTGCTGGAGCTATGCTGCAGTTGCATATTGTTATATGGTAGTAAAATTCTCTTTAATAGCTTAACATAAAAAATTTCTATGCCTCACATGCTACACAGGAAATAAATAATTCTAATTCAGATAAAAGAAGCTCCACACCAACATAAACCAAGGACTCGAGACAGCCATTTGTATGCGGACTTGGGTGACATTACCAGGTCACATGTGAAACAAACTTCCTTCAACTAATCTCCTGTTACTGTATGAGAGACAAGCTGCAAATGCCTGTGACAAAGTCTCGCATGAGCGAAGCCCTGCCCCTCATTGGTAAAGAATGAGGTTTGAGAGTGAAGAGTGTCATGACCTAAAAGTATGATGAAGTATTGTCAGTTCTAGATTTCATAAGATTTTTTGCAATTAGTTACATGATGTAGACTGTTATATAGACTGTTGATCACACATTAAATATTGCCCCAGACACAACGCACAATATTTGTTTCTCATGTGACCAGGGCCTATGACTCCCATATATTTTGGAAGTGGGGAGGTGTGGTGGCCGTGATGGTAACGTCACGGCTTGCTGAGTGAAAGGCCCCAGGTTCGATCCCCGCCTGGGGAACTTTCCTTTCACCTGCGTCAGGAGGGTCTCTGACCTGCACCAAGGAGGTGTCTGGCAACCTAACCTCCTGGGGAACAGCACATGACCCATTAGCTACGACATTGCACCTTGCACCCATGTTCCCTCCCCAAAAATCCCTACCCTTTCCCATTGTCCCTGTTTCCTTGCACCGGTGAATGAAGCAGAAAATATATACAGAAAACTGACAGTGGTATGCCACCCCCCTATAGCACCCATAAGGGTCATCACAGGGTAAACTAAATAAAATAAATAAATAAAAATAATAATAAATATTTTGGAAGTACTCCAGCATGCTAACAGTAAGTGTAACCACAGCCTAAGGGCCCCTGGTGGAGTACACACCAGGTCTGGCTTACTTAGGACTTTGTCTTGGAGGGGCTAAACCCACGGTTCTCAACCAGGTGTGTGTGTTCTTGTCTTCAATAAGGTGTGGGGACGGAAACAGGTTTGTTACTGTAAGTCTGGGGACGTTGACCCAATTGTGGGGACATTTTAGGTCCCCACAGGGCCAAACAGCTTCACACACGAGAATATTACCGTTACAGTGGGGACATGTCCCCACTATTTCGTTTTGCACGGTATCACAAAAGTCCATTTCTCTCAGCCTAGGTTAGTTAGGGTAGGTTAGGTTACACTCACTTTGAAAAGTTGTTTTTTTCACGTCCCCACACCTTAGTGAAAACAGGTCTTCATGTGTGTGTGTGTGTGTATCCACAAATTATGTGACTCAAAATGGATGCAAAAGTCGCACTGATTTGGGTTTTTAAAGCTTTTTTTTGGCCAATTTTCTATTGGGGGGGGGGG
>JYFJ02002468.1:35936-56554 GCA_000934665.2 Catajapyx aquilonaris
GGGGGGGGAGAGAGAGAGAGAGCGAGAGAGAAGAGAGAAAGAGAGAGAGAAGAGAGAAAGAAATATCTGAAATTACTTTCCATAGGAACCCGATGTAGTATAGGTTGAGAACTGCTGGGCTTGACCCAAAGGGATTCTTACATGTCATACAGAGCCACAAACCTTGTACTGTTCTCCCTTGCGAACATGCTCAAATTGGTCCCAGTGCATGGCTGAATGAAGGTCACAGTCACACTTCACACTTTTGTTACTTGATGTAATTATGGAATGGCCCTACAGGCACTTCACAGTGAAATAATTTTGCATTGCATTGTATGAAAGCTTATCTGAAATTAACAAATTGCCTCAAATTGCTAAATGTATGCCTTCATACATGACCAAACTCAATGCTTGAGGATTGAAATTAGGTGGAAATCTCGAACCTTGGCCAACAGGTATGGGCGTGGGTAGGGTGAGAACTCTGGCCGAGGTATAAACCATTCCAGGATTCTGGCATCACTTGTGTACATGACATCTGGCCAAGGGTATAGATTTCTGCCTCCGACCAAAATATTTTTGGGTGGTTTCTGAACCAGCTGAGAGAAACATCAATTGATGAAGCTGAATAAAAAGTTCCCTGATTCAACATTTTACTGGGAAAATGTCAGTTGGGGACTGCAAGAGACACAATAGTGTGTAATGATTAATACAACAATCTCAGTTGATGCCTGACTTCACTGTTGTTTTGATTCATCATCGTGTAGATAGAAGTCAAAAGTCTCCCAGCCTTGAGAGAACAAGCACATCGGCATGGCATCTCATCCACAGGGACAGCCCTCAGCCCCAGCCTATCCCGGATATCCTGGCTATCCAGGTCTCTTTTTTCAACTCTTTTTTGGTGTCAGCAAGCCAGGAGTATTCTAAATGGACTGAATGTGCCCCTTTATTGCTAACATTTTACACAGTGGATGAAAATTTTGTCACATGATTGAAGTTAAAAGTGAAGAATAGGGATGATAATAATAACAATATTCTGCTTCACTTTTGACCTCAGATTATCTTCTTATGAGTTGGTCTATTCGTTGATGGGGTGGTGTAGCCCTGGTGTAACACCAGTGTAAGCCCTTCATTAGTTTAAATTCCAGATCAGGGGGAGCAGAGGGCATGGCCTATCTTCACAACATTCATTTAATCCTATGTAATATCTGGTGCATGCTCTTATTGGAAAGTGAAAGGCCGGTGTAAGGCTTTATAACACTGCCTTACAATGTGATGCCACATGACAGTGACAACATTACACTGCCCCTTATGCTACACTGGCAGATGACCTAGTATTGTGAATGATTATCTGAAGATCTGTCCAAATTATCTTTTCATTCATCCTGAAATTAATAGTTCTTCCAGGCGTGACAGTCAGTGATGTCTACTATCTGTTTATTGAATATAGAGCCCTGTGTTTGACTCGGAACAACTTCCAGGCAAAAGGGCTCCGCCCTATCATGGGGTCGATTTTTTTTAAAAATAAATAAAACGTCCAGGAAAATAATCCAAAAAATTAATGTTATATATTGTTGGAAAGCCTTTTAAATCCATGTTAGATATGTGCGAGTTGTTTTCCTATCATCAGTGTAATTTTTTATCGCAAGAAGGTGGTGGAAAGGTGTCCTTTTTTGACCAGTTGTAGGAGGAGGAGAGAGAGAGAGAGAAATCAGAACGATCTGTAAGGGGTAGGCAATCTCCTCCATTGCCATTTTGGTCGTAAAGAGTGCCCTCACTCCTAATGGGCCAGGCGGACTGCTCCAAGCCCTAGGCATTGCCCGCTTAATACCTGAGCCGCCTTTTGTTGCACCTGGCGGATCACATTGTCAGGGCCCTAGACCTGACCCCCTAGCTAGCTCGCAGGGTGTGGGAATAAGAGTCCGGTAGGAGGTTAAATCAGTGTATTGCTGGAGATACAGGAGAGAGTGTCTGGCAGGAAGCCCCCCCTGCTTTATATAGTGTACAACGTTCCCGCCACCAGGCGGCACTCCAATCAGTCAGGGGGATAAATGTCGGACCACGTGGACCCGACAACGTTACTTCCTTTTAAAGTGGACCTTTAAAAAAAAAAATATCAGACACTTAATTTTTTCATAATTCATCAGAGAGACTGGACAATCATACAGAATTATCTTGGATTTTTTATAGGGATGGAAGCCACCTAAAAACACCCATGTAATGTAATAATAATAATAATAATAATAATAATAATAATAATAATAATAATTCATACCCCGTTATCAGCCATCGGCTCTTTAGGGGGGAAGTTTGTTTTGGCTGGAACTCTTTGCTTTCATTTACTGTGCTCTTTGGGATAGGATAGGGACGGAAGGAAGCAGCTGTGGCCTATTAATTACGGCAGCAACTCCGGAATTTTCCTGGAAGGACCGTGGGAAACCACAGAAAACCACGGTCAGAGTTGCCGGCCCTGGGATTCAAACCCAGAACCTCCCGATTAGCAGTCGGACGCCTTATCCACTATGCCAACCTGCTTCGGTTGAAAACACCCATGTAGATGTTGCAATATGGTGATGTCACCATCTTGTGCATAGTATGAGGCAGTTGATGCCCTCTCTCAATATTCAACATAGGTTGGTATGTCTCGCAATGCTCAGCCCCCTCTTGTGCATGAATTGAGAGCGAAACCAATGATGCCAGATCCAGTGATGTTCACCTAGGGTGCTCTTTTTAAACCACCAGCCAAAGAGTGCATTATAGAGCGGGAGACAGAGGGTTAAGCATATTGCACACCTCTGCTATCTCGACCGTTTCTCATTCGAATTATTTCGCGATTGTATCAACGGCAAGCAGAAACATGCGTGATAAAATTACACCGTCCTCTTTTAAACTAAAAAATTTAAAAGTATTGTTTTATAGTAAATTTAATAGATCAAATACCCAGCCCACTTTCTGGCGGGAATAGACGGCGATCCTGCGGCTATCCGTAGTGGGGTAGGAAGGCCAAGAAGCCGTCTATTCCCGCCAGAAATGCCATAAAACCTCAAAATCAATCTATCAATTTCTGCCAGAAACCGAGCTGAGTACTTGGTCTATTAAACCAACTAAAACAATACTTTTAAAAATTGTAGTGTAATAGAGCATGGGGTAATTTTATCACGCAAGTTTCTGGCTTGCCGTCGATACATTCACGAAGTAATTCAGACAAGAAATAGCCGAGATAGCAGAGGTGTGCAATATACTTAATTATAATTATCCAAATGTCGATTTTTGAGTTTTACATATATCATTAGATAGACAAAGATTTGCACTATCCCGGGTTCACAGGGATTTTTTTGGACTTGGGAAGTGTCAGAAAAACATTCATTTTGTGGTGTAACGTCGGCAACTGGTCAAAAGATGACACCTTTCCGCCTTCTTCTTGTGATAAAAAATTACACACTGATGATAGGAAAACAACTTTCACATATTATGTAGCGTGGATCTAAACTAGCTTTCCAACAATATGTAACATTAATTTTTTGGATCATTTGCCTGGAAGTTGTTCCGAATCAAACACAGTGTACTATATTAAATAAACAGATAGTAGTACTTGTAGTTACACACTCCATAAGAAATGGAAGGTCTCATGTTGGTAGCCAAGTGGAACTACGTCATATAAAAGTGGCTAATATGTGACGTGTGTAAATTAAAACTTTGTCCATTGAATTTTATAATATAGAAGCTGTTAAGCTGGTAGAATCAACATAACATATAACCTGCACATTGCAGCCTGACTAGGTTTTATAAAATGCACAGCTGGTGGCTATACAAGCATGCAGGTATACGGCAGGGTATGCAGGTACAGAATGTGGTTTTATCTGCAAAGAATACCTCAAGTGAAAACTACAATAATTACTTCCAAGAAAGGGGAAAATGAGGGAAATAGAGCCGTCCACTCTCCCACATCAGTTAGCTGCCATTCATGAGGATTCTAATCTATCACTTCACAACTTCTGACAAAAGGCAAACCTTCCTCTGAGCAAGGATTAATTTCAATTAATAAGCATGAGTTAACATTTGTACTTATACCCTGCCAATTGGTTTTCCCCTCCATATAAGGCATTATTGTAGACATTCAATAGTGGTTAAAATAAATGTATGTAGGCATAATACTGCACAGTGTGGGCAAACGCGTGAATGCTTGGACAATGGCTCCCACTCCACGCGTATTTGTCACAATGGGATCATGACTTTCCTCTGATTTTTAAGACAAAAAGTAGCGAATTTCACTTTGAATGACACACCAAACGAAGGTCTAGATTCCCCAGTTGTAGATTCACCTTGTTTAAGTGCACATAATTGCACCTTTTGTCGGGGCAACATACTGCTACCCTGACAAATGTGACCTGCTTTTAGAAAAATGCGGCATTATGTGGAATTGAAACGAAGTGAGTCTATAACTGGGGAGTTGAGTCTTTCCTTTAATGTGTGATTCGAAGTGAAATATTGTGAAATCTGTTACTTTTTGTCTTTGAAATCACATGAATGACGTGACAAATACGAGTGATGGAGGCCTCAACAAAGGAGCGCGCGCCTGGCACTGATATTTCAAGGTGACATTCAAATTGCTACATGAGAGTAAGTAGTACTTAGCCAGAGGTATTATATGCACAGATTAAAATCCAGATCAGCCTGAATTTGGAAATGCGGTGACCTTTCTTCCATGACCATTCGAAGCCGACTGAATAGACACAAAAAGGTGGCAGGTGAACACTCGACTTCAGTACCTGGCTGATATAAAACCCATCTCAATTGAACCTACCAAAGCGGTTTTTATTATTGTTCAGACATTACTTTCTTACACTAGGGCAGATTTGACACGACTCGACCAATTTGGTTTTTCCATTTTTATTCAAGCAATTCCGCGTTTGGACACACTGCACTGGTTGGCCCAAGGTTGGCCAGCTACCTGGGGTATACCAACCCCCTGGTTGACCTTGTTTTATACCAGCATGTCACATTATGCAGGATAATACTGTGTGTTTTTTAAAATCTTCATAGAAACTTGAGTGAAAACAGATGGTGAACCATATGTTTCTGAAGTAAAGTGAGACATCTGTAAGTTACTGCATACTCAGAATAATGCATAATTATATTACAGTAGAGTATTGTGAGGTTGAAAATTTAGAGTGATTTTCAAATGTGTGTAAATTCTCATCCACATGTAGCACAAACTTGAACTAATGCACATTTCAGAACTCTCTGGAAAACTGCTTCTCTGTGTGCGTGAGGTGACACATTCAATAAGTCATTACTCTTGTGTAAGTCATGGAGGTGTATTGGACATTGTGCATAATTGCAATGTCAGAAATGTTGTGTGGAAAGTCCTGGCTATCTGCACCACTTTTTTCAATCCTGTTTGTTTTTTGGTAACATGTCATGTCCCTGCATATATGTCTGATTTGTTGTTGCATGTTGCTTTTAATGCTAACACATATGTAATGCACCATGGCTCCTTGGTTCCAACCAGCCATTAGTATACTGACAAGGAGAATGTCTGATGTTTTGTTAAAAGGGTGTTGATGGTAAACAAGGTGTCAAGTGGCCACAATCAGCTTTCATAGCTCAGCAGCAGAGCATGGTGTTCATCTGCACATTTTGTAAGAAAAAGCCACTGCAAGATTCAGGTATGGGTTTGCCCTTGTTATTAATTGTTGGCAACAATGAACCTAACAATAACAATAGCCAACCTGTACATACGGTTAAAGGATTTCCTTTATACCACATGAGGCGGAGAAATTAGCCTCCAACAGAGGTGCTGCCTCCCCCTGATGCAATGACTGGCACTCCCCTAGCTGGCGCCTCTGTTGGAGGCGAATTTCTCCACCTCATGTGGTAAGAAAATCCTTGAACCGACTATACGGCCCCGAGCATAAAGTTTGAGACGCTACTCGCCATCTCTGACCTTCCTTTATCTGACTCAAATTAATGGACTATTTTTGGGCCGAGTTAGCTGCTTTAGGCGTGTGTTCGTGTATTTATAACTGTATATTTGATAACGTAATGGCGGGGACTGGTAAAGCTCCGTGCCGGAGGGGAGGGCCTGCTGTCTGCAACTCGGGACTGTACAGTGCTGGACATAATAGCCGTCGCTGAATGTTTTTTTCCGGCGGCGGCGTTACCTGGCAACCCTGTCCGGCGGGCCAATTCAAACATCAGCCCATGGAGACTGCTTCCATTGTTGCCACTGTTTACAAATCGAACGAGTGACGCGGACGACCCAGCGACGGGTCTCTTCAGCCTGCGCACTCACTCACTCGATTTGTAAACAGTGGCAACAATGGAAGCGCTCTCCATGTGCCGATGTTTGAATTGGCCCGCCGGACGGGGTTGCCAGGTAACGCTGCCGCCGTTTCCGCCGGAAAAAAACATTCAGCGACGGCTATTATGTCCAGCACTGTACCTGAACCTTAATCTTGCTCTAGTGCAATGTGCTCCAGAAAGCCACTAGGGCTGGAAAACCTGCGTTCAACTGTCAGTTGGGGCATTGCAGGGTCATCTAATTGCCAGGAAGTATGTTTATTGATATGACTGCATCACTTCCGTGGGTGATAATTTTAACAATGGCTGAAGTAGAAGTCGAGATGCCCATTGGGACGTTTGCCAATTTAGTCAGGGTGATGGTGGGAGCACATGCAACATCAGGAAGACAGCTGTTTATAGAATCTTGTGTTTATGCACTGAGGAAGTACCTGCCAAAGGTTAGCCTTGCCTTTCAGAAATGGGTTAACTTAAGTGATGATTGTGTGTATGTGTGCCCATTGAGAAATGACTGTCAAGATGCCATGCCTGTGACTTGTGTATGAATATTCTATGTCAAAACAGTCCAAATTTTTAAAATTGTTATCAACCACAGAATTTTAGTGAAAAAATATCATAGTAATAAATCACGGGACTTGCCCTTGCTAAATGATTGCTAAATTCAAGATTTTAGATTCTTAGAAGAAAATTTGTCACAAATACAATATAACCAATAAAAATTACTGTTTTTACTAAAATGGTGTCAAGGAGCCTATTATATTGAGAAGGAGCTGAGTGTGAGAGATATATATATGTTGTCCACTTTTGGATACTTTAGGAATTTTTAAATGACGAGCCCACTCAGGAATGAAGGAACTTGAAGGTGTGCTCTGTTCATAATAATACACACAAAATTACGCTTTGACTAACAGGGTGCAATATTGCATCAAAAAGTGTGACCTCTTAAGATCATCCGCATGAAATAAATTTAAAGGGCTGCTTCAATCAGGCCTGGAATTTTGTAAAGGACAAATTTTAAAAAAAACACAAAAAAAACAACTAAAGTATGGTATGGACCTCTGACTGTATTTATCTCGCCATGGCTGAAGTAATTTAACGTCTCATCAGTGACACAAGAATTGTTTGCCAGACATGATTTGTTTAGAAGGACAATTTTTACATGATTTTTTTAATAGCCCTATCATAGACTCGAACAAATTAGGGAAGAAATACTATTCATTCTCAGTGCAATAACTTACTGGGACCTACCACTGACCAGTTCAAATTTTGGATTCATTTGGTGTTCTGCGTTTATAACCTAAGGTAATTTTGAATGGTGGGTTCTTTGTAACGGACAGTAGATGATTTGAGGGGTGTGGTGGAAAAAGGTGATAACAAAGGTAATTTTTCAGGAGAGTGAATTGAAGCTTGCATTCTCTTCACAAATCATAGGGAATGTGGGTTTTGTTCTAGTCCGTGTATGATACGTGAACTTTGAGGATACCAAACTGTTTGTCATGTCTTTTACATAGTTGCTAGGTGTTTAGATCAAAAATTAGGGTTATCGCCATTTTTCACCACGACCCCTAATTTTATACTTGCTTGACTGTATGTAAACCTTTGTCTCCCACTCGATTATGCACCCTTTGGGTGGGGGTTTAAAAATAGTACCCTAGGTGAAAATCACTGGCATTGGTTTCGCTCTTGATTCATGCACAAGATGGGGCTGAAGCATCCGAAACCTACCAACCTATGCTGCATTTTGATAGAGTGCATCAACCACCTCATATACTATGCACGAGAAGGTGACGTCATCCTATTGCGGCATCTACGCTGTTTTTGTAAGGCGGCTTCCACCCCTTGAAAAAATCCAAGATAATTCTATGTGATTGCCCACTCCCTCTGATGAATTATGAAAACATTACATGTCTGTTTGAAAAAATTTAAAGGTCCAGTTTAAAAGGATGTAATGTAAGTCACCAAGCGCAAAAAAGATGGCTCAGGTGGCAAGCGGCCCCCGCCTCAAGCTCGGAGCAGTCCGCCCAGCCTATTAGGAGCGAGGCCATTTTCATGGCCGCAATGGCACCGGGGGAGTTTGCCTACCCTTCACAGATCTCTCTGATTTTTTCCCTGGCGAGTAAGTCGCTGAATTTTGGGAATTTTTTAAATGGTTTTCAGCTGCACGTCCACTTACAGGGAAATATGCGGCAAGGAGCCACGTCTATTTAAATTCCTGGAGTAAGTGTTTGTTGAAAATGAACGAGACCTTTGGCCTATAATGTCATACCATTTACAATATCACGTGGGTTGTGTAAATACTCATGAACATATACTACAAACATTTCCTAGGGCTATGGTAAAGAAATTTCCATTGGGGTTATACCAGTGAATTTAAACAAAATTATTTTGTTACTTGCATTATAATGCAACCAACACGGCCGCGGGAGACAAAGGGTTAATATAATCTGAATGTGTCCCTAATGAATACACCGCTCTTCCAGATCCTTTCTTAGCACAAGGCTATCCTGCAGGTGGTGGTGCACCTCCACCAGCAGGCTTTACCCAGCCTCCTCCATATCCAGGACCTGCTGCACCTTATCCAGCACCTGGTGGATATCCACCTTCAGGAGGAGCCTACCCTGGCAACACAAGCTATCCTTCTGGTCCCTACCCACCAACTGACTTCAGTGCTGCTCGAGTAATTGGAGGGCCTGATCCACAAGCCATGTACGGTAGTGCATATGGAGATGAGCCCCTCACCGGGGAGGCTGCCACAAATTTTGCTGATTTCAATGAGAAAAGCATTCGCATGGGATTCATCAGGTTGGGCTAACAAATTTACATCTCAACATTGCAGATTGTAACCTCTCTTTGTTTTACAGGAAGGTGTACAGCATCCTGTCAGTGCAACTTCTCATCACATTTGGCTTCATCATGCTGTTTACCTTCGTAGAACCTGTCAGGAGATTTTCTTACCAAAATCCAGCCGTCTTTTACGTTGCAATTGCCCTGACCTTCGTGTGCATCATCACACTGGCTTGCTGCCCCAATGTGCGCCGAAAGACCCCAACCAACTTCATCGTCCTATTTATCTTTACACTGGCTGAGAGTTTCCTGCTGGGTGTGACTGCATCCAGGTATGGCTCAGATGTGGTGATGATGGCTGTTGGCGCTACTGTAGCAGTGTGCCTGGCACTCACCCTTTTTGCCATGCAAACCAAATGGGACTTCACGATGATGGGAGGTGCCCTACTGGTCTGCCTTGTGGTGTTTGTCATCTTTGGTATTGTGGCAGCCTTCTTCCCAGGCAAAACGCTGCGACTGGTGTACGCCTCTCTGGGGGCCATCCTCTTCTCTCTGTATCTCATCTATGACACTCAGCTCATGATGGGAGGAAAGCATAAGTATTCCATCTCACCTGAGGAGTACATTTTTGCAGCTCTTAATCTCTACCTGGACATTGTAAACATCTTCATCTACCTCCTCACCATCATTGGCTCCAGTCGAGACTAAAAGGGTCACGACATCACTGTCCAAGGGTGGCATTATTAGTAGGTGTAGTCACTGATTCACTTGTCATAATGCCGACCATCCTTTCTTCTTCTCCTCCTATTGTATGAAGGGTGCTGATACAGGTTTAGCTGTGGCAATAACTAGCCGCTGAAAATTATTGTTGTAATCTGATGTCGAGGGACTGTCGTGACTGATAAATTGTTTGAGGCATCACAATTGTGGTTGATGACACCTGTCATATATTTGGTCCAGTGTTTTAGTTTCGTGTCACCCAGAAAACTTGCACAAGGTGGCCTGTTTGTCACATTTTGGAAAGCTTTTGTTGCCATTTTGGACAGTGTGGTGTGTGTGCACCATTAGTACTGGGACTTACACATGTATGAAAAGTATTAAAAGGACATAGGAAGCTGTGTGATCAAGACTAGTGAGTGCAGATTACTGCGTCAGTCTTGCTTGTGCTCCCATTTATGTTATACATAATCCGTGATCCTAATGGGCAACTCAGAAGTCCCCAAATCTAGTTTGATTGTTTCAGATTGCATGCATTTGTTTCTTGGCATACAAGGATTTATTCCACACTGTAATGAGTGCTGGCCTGACACTGATTCATTATAACACAGTGCTTCCCAAACTGTGGGTCGTGACCCCAAATGGGGTCACGAACTTAATATTTTGGCGTCATGATGGAACAATTCAGATACTAGATAATACTTATCCATGATTTTCATTTCACTGTTTATCTGTCTCTTCGTGATGGGGGGATCAAAATGTGTACATCTGGGGGTCACGAATTTTAAGAGAAGATTTTTTGGGGTTGCCAACAAAAAAGATTGGGAAGCACTGTTCTAACATGTTGAAGGTCAAAGGGCGAGATCATGAGGTAGTTGCATGTATTGTCCCACTTGAATTTTGACAATATATTATAATCCCACATGTTGATTAGTTTGAACTCTTACATATTTGTAAATCATGATGGTATTTTGCCCATGTACGTCAATAAAAGCTACACTATTGTAACACAGTTGTGCTCTGAGTCTTCGTGTCTTATTTCATTTCTGGGCAGTTTGGGGCATTCCTGGTACTTGTTTCAGACCTGCTTTTCCTTTCTGTGCCATAAACACTAGACCACAAGGACCCCTTTTTCATAAGGTCTCAGAAAATCACTCCAAATGGGATGGCAGCGGCCCCAGCCACCTAGAATCTAGGCGATGAGAACTCGACCGCCAGGTACCAGCTATACCTCCATTGCCTAGATTCTTTTCGCTTCCGTTCCACTTGCAAATAAGGACAAGATATTTTACAAATAATAACAGCTATACTGTTACATTCATGCTCTACACACGGTCCCGGGTCTAATACCTACGGAAAAAATACCGGACGGGATAAAATACCGACGGGAAAAAAGTGGAAAGGTATATGTTCTGTGTATATTTTCGGTAATAAAGCTGTCGGAAATTTATTCTGTCTGTATTATGTCTTTCGGTATTACGTACCAGACCCTCTACGCAATGCATGTGTTGGAAATAATTTTACTCCCATTGAAGTCCTTAAATTAATTTCCAAAAAGATCTAGCTGTAAAAGATGAAAATCCAAGTACTACCAGCCAACTGTTAGGCTGATTTAATCATGGAGTATGTTAAAATATACGGAATAACAATCTTGAGAACCATGCCAGAAGACTTAGAAATCATTGTACTTTCTGAGAAATAAATTAATACTTTTCTGCGACTTACCTGTTACTTTGGATAACTCATTTACTTATTTCTCAAAACGTACGACGATTTCAGCAAATTCATCGGGCATGCTTCTCAAGATTGTTATTCCGTAAATTTTCACGTATTTCATAATTAAATCAGCCTAACAGTTGGCCGGCAGTACTCGAATTTCGAGTTTTTACAGCGATATTTTTGGAAATTAATTTAGGGACTTCTATGGGAGGAAAATTGTTTCCAACACGTTCATAGTGTTTTCCATGATAGGGTAGGTATAGCTGTTGATATTTGTTAAATATCTTGTTCGTATCTTTCATGGCTGCACATGTGTAAGCAGAAAACTATGTGATGGCAGGTATAGCTGGTACTGCATGGTCGAGTTCTCATCGCCTAGATTCTAGGTGGCTGGGGGCAAAAGGGTTAAATGTAGGCATGAGTAGTAGGGGAGAGGAAAAGGTTGGGAATCTTGGTATAGAAGGGCCATTTCCAGGTCGGGGGACAAAATAAGCAGTGACTTGATGAGCCTGGTAGTGGGTATGCTGATTAGTAGATTGACCAATAGTGAATGATTGCATGATTTGCTGCTGATCAGTGGAATATATTTGAATCATACTTCCTGGTGTTGGTGTTAGCCAAGCTAATGTAATACTGTTTCTGCTGTTGAAGAGGCTTGGTCTCAATTATTCACATTGATATCAGTGATCTCGAGAGTGATCTCGATGTAATCTTTTACAAAACAATTTCTATAAATTCTGTCTTTCAAAAACAGGTATACTGTTTGGCTGTAATAGATTTTAATAACATTTTTCTGACACAAATTCAGTAGCAATAATGGCATTTCTTGAACAGTGGTGCCAGATTTTGCCAGACTAGATTGGTCATTCTCTCAAGAGTCTAGACTGTCGCCTTCCAAAAATATTTTAGAGGAGGCGAAACTAGTGTAAGTCACTAAATGCAAGGCCTGCACCATGGTCTGGATTGTTTGAAGAGTGCTCATAACATGCCCCACATGAACTGTTAAGCTTGTCGCACAACATACTATTCCTGATGGTGCAAAGCAGTGAAAGCACTATTTACTTGGGTTCACTCTTAAATAGTCCAAGTGGTGCAGCATGAAGCACCTAAACCATCAACAGGGCTGTTAACAGAGTGGTCTTAACATGTTTTGCTAGCCCTGGAAATATATTGTTAGTCAGGAGAGAACCAAGATACATGGGAAGAGCTTTGATGCCATTGATGGCAAGAATGCTCAACACACATAATATACAAAATATGGTACATTACTGGAAAAAACTACTTTAGAGGTACAGTACCAGAGCACCAAATTAATGCAGGTGTGAGTGGAAGTGCTTGCGGGATCAGGTTGCCAGGTTGATTCATGCATGCTTCCACCCATGCCTGCGTTAGGAGAGCTGCTTGTACAGTACACAGTTAAAGGATTTCCTAACCACATGAGGCAGAGAAATTAACCTCCAACAGAGGTGCTAGCTAGGGGAGTGCCAGTCATTGCATCAGGGGGAGGCAGCACCTCTGTTGCAGGCTAATATCTCTGCCTCGTCATGTGGTAAGGAAATTCTTTAACCCTGGAACCGTGCCGTGGGGTCTTTTTGGACCCCAAGGAAAAAAATGCATCAAAATGATCATTACAATGAACTTTTGCCATTTTTTTACAGTATATAACAGGAAGTGCAGGTTCATTTTGAATTAGCAATCATTTCAGGCATTGTTCAAAGAATGATTGTATATAGTCAATACATTGAAAAGTATTATATAATAATTAATAAAAATTAAAATATGGTGGGGTCCGAAATGACCCCACGGCACGGTTCCCGTAATACTCGTAGGCACGGCACGGTTCCAGAGTTAGACGGGCCATGTGCAGTCCCCGAGGAGGTTATATTGCCAGACACCTCCAAGGCGCGGGTCAGAGACCCTCCTGATGTAGGAAAAAGGGAGCACCCAGGCGGGGATCGAACCTGGGACCTTTCACTCAGCAAGCTGAGACATAGTTACGTTACCATCTTGGCCACTGCACCTCCCCCAATGATAGCCTAATTGCGTATATCAAAATGATCAGGAAAGGTGTCCTTACAAGCATCACTTTTTATCCACATGTACTGTACAGTACAGGCACTAAATAAGTCATGTACTGGTAGTTATGATTGAAGCAATTGCAATACAGAAATTTTATGTTAGTCAAGGATATTTTAACCCTGTAATGCCCACTAATCTAAGTAATGCCCACTGGGTCATATCTGGCACACCATTTAGTGCAATTTTTGCAACTTTTGCAATTTTTATATTTCTTGTAAGTGCCAAATTGCACTAAATGGTGTGCCAGATATGACCCAAGGGGCATTACAGGGTTAATTATTTCCAATTATCCTGCAACCTTGTTCTTAGTGTGCACTTGCTATAGGTTAGTGTACTGCCAATCAAGGTATGGGATTTTAAATCCCACCAAATGAGAGAAGAAATGATCAGAGCCACATGCATTTGTCATGATTTCTGCTTCCCTTTGTGATGATCACTTGAGTGAACAATCTGTAACTTCTCTCCCTTGTAGTGTAGACTTGGCAGGCCTAGACCCTGGGTATAGCATCACTTGTGGGTTTTGCCATAAATTTTCCCTAGCTACTCCTTGTTTTTAGGAAAGAGTATAAAATCTGGTTATGACATGGGGATGAAATAGGGGGGAAGCATGAAAATGAAGGGGGGGGGGGGGAGATTAAGCTGGGAAGAGTGGTTCAGAATTGAGATGACTGATGTGGATGAAACAATGTTAGCAATAACACCTTCAAATAACTAATTTTGCTTATTTGAACCTAAATTATATTATGTCCAACTATTTTGTCATGCCCAAATGTAATTTCCTGTTGCTAATGCCTGTAAGACAACATAATTGTTTTAAACAGCAATAACCATCGTTTATCTAACCTCCCAAAATTAATGGATACATGGCAGTCATAGTTATTGTGATTTACTTTACACCCTTTCTTAACTTAACCTCCTAAAGTGAATGGATGTACAGCGATGCAGTTATTTAAATAAATACCAGCTACAGTGCTATACACCATCCTATTATCAACTGCTGTAATCCACTAATAATAGAGATCGAAAAATTCACTCTTAATGACAATGTCACATCGATAACTAAGGGACTGACTACGTCCGGAAGTGTGACGGGAATTGATCCAAACCATGACCAAACATTGATATTTCTGCATGTGTAACCCACTTTGACATTCTCCGATGTCTATAATTTAGAATATTTCACGTAAAATAGGGTAGCATTCCCATCAAACAGCTGCAAAGTCAGTCTTGACATAGCTCATGGGTAGCAAACAAGTCTCACAACTGCACAGTGCACATCCCACATACAAATCCCTATGAATCTTTGACTGAAAATTAATGCCCCCCCCCCCCCACCNCACCCCTAAAATATAAAATCAAACAAATTACATAAAGCACTGCAGATGTCTCCCCCAGAGCCACCATGCCCTGTCCCAATGTTTTTGCACAACTGCACCAATAAGTGAATTTTGTTCTGCAGTTGGGGAGTGGGAGAGGATGTTAGTAACACTACACATCAGAAATTACTAGTCCTGTATATGATTTCAAAATGCCACTTTCAGCAGAGTTTTTTTTACTGGTTGCCTCCACTTATTGTAACACTTCAGAAATTTATTTTTTAAAACTAGTTTTGCTCTGACAGTAGGATGCAAAGAATAAATCCCATACTCTCAACAATTCAACTTTTTAGTTTACTTTTCAAAAGGAACACAACACGTACACACACCCACCCACATACCCACACACACACACACACAGTCCTGCGCCCCATATGGGCGTCCATGAGGTCGCTTCGAAAATCTTCAACCTCCATATTGAGGGTCGTAAACCTCGACGACATCATTATTCAGTAAGTTTAGCGAGCCAGGTGTCTCCGTCATCTTTATCCTGTCCCCGTCATACAGGAATCGAACTTCCTTCCAGGGTATCCCCTGTAAATTGATCGCATCATGAGCTCATCATTGAAAATATTCTAATTCTATGCAATGCTGAGGCAAGCTAAATGCTACTGCAAAATCCTCCTGTCCAGTAGAAATCGCTGCCAGAAAAGGAGGCTTACATGGGACAAATCAAGGATGAAGTTTATAAGAAACACTCCATGGGAAAATGATAAGTCAAGATCAGAAGTATTTTTTATGGTACTTACATGAAAAAAATAGTAAAACTGCAAAACTAGTCACACATTCTTGAGACTATGTTGTTGGAGTGTTATGAATTTTCCTAACAAAAAAAAAATCATGCTACCTACTACGGGACGTAATACGGTAGTATTAAAGATCTTAAGATCGTTCCATGGAATTGGTCATTTAAAAAAAGTGATGCACATTTTTACAGTTACTTATAATAACTTATTATGGATAATCATTTTACATTTGGAAGCATTGGAGCCTATTCATATGTTATGGAAGTAATTACATGTTTTACACCACTTCATTTTACCCTGATTCACAATAACGTCAGTCTCAAAATTACCTTTGGAAATTTGTTTAATAGGATAATTTTGCAATTTTTTAAACAATCTAAATATATAAGAATAGCACTGTAACACTTCTGAGTCCAAACACACAACTGTATAACTGCTTCTTTTGGTTTTTGTGATGCAGTGTGGCATGGTGATATGTGAATAATATACAATAGCAGACAATAGGCATACTGTATTATTGGTCTCTGCCCTCCCCGAACTACTCTGACGGTCCAAGGGAAAAACCCCGTATCTTGGAAAATCACATAAATGGAGATAAATGCGCGCCACCATTGCACTCCTCTTTGCAAGCCACACCTTTTTATACAAAGCTCATAACTGTAGGCGCAACCCTTGCAAAGTTTTGGCCAATTGAAATCATGAACTTCCACATACGATAATGGAAACAAAAAACTTCACACGTAAATATCTCGAAATGGCAAAAAGCCGAAATACAGGGTTTTCACTTGGGCCGTCAGTACTGTACCCATTATTACATTTCACTACTTGTACTGCAGTTTTTGCCAAAGAAAGGAAAGGGACACTCAGAACTCAACAACCCTCAACATGGAACCTCCCATATTACATGTGTGCATTAAATGTTTCAAATGCTCAGCACGATTCAAAACAGCAATAACAGCATCTAATAGCTACTTTATACCCTCTCCTAACCTAACGTCCTAAAGTGAATGGGTGTATACAGGGATGCAGTTATTTAAATAAATACCAGCTACACTATCCTATTATCCCCTGTTGGAATCCACTAATAATAGAGATCCAAAAATTCACTCTTAATGACAATGTAACATCTGTAACTAAGGGACTGACTACCTCCGGAAGTGTGATGGGAATTGATCCAAACCATGAACAAATATTGATATTGCTGCATGTGTAACCTATCTCATTTACGGACCCTATAATTTTTTCTCGTTTTAAGTTGATTCACTTTACACCACTGCACTGCGTTGCTGGAACCAATTATACTGGCATAAAACGGATACTTTCTGTACAACTAAAGTATAGGCCCCTACACCTGATTTATATCAACACCAGATTAAGCCAATGTGAGTTCTAAGATAGTACTGTATACATGTTATAAAGGGGCCCTACATTTTATAAGTGAGCATCAATTATTTACTTGCAGAGTACAGTGATTAAATTTTTGCATTTGTCACATAGTCAGATAACGGGATAAACGTCTGACACTTCAGTAATACAGGTATTACATACATGTAGGTATCAAGTTCAAAAATGTGAAGAGTAGGAAAATTGCAATAATTATAAAAGTCACACTGAAGAGCTCCCATGCAAAAGCAGTTAGATCCAAACCGACCTCCAATCCATGATTTTCAAAAATTATATTTAAAAATGCAGAAAAATACCATCTCATGACTCCCATCATAAATAATCACTTTCAGCTTGAAAGCGTTTCCATATCTTTTAATCCTTTTCAGTGATGAAAATGAGTGTTCTCCACTGAGTTTATTGGCGACCGTGAGTGACAAATATATTGATGGGTGAGGCATTTTCTACATAATTTTGGAAAACAAGATTCCAAGGAATTGCATATTATCAAATGGTACAATTATAACTCTGCAAGATCTTGTTTGGCATGTGAGGGCAATGTGATAAGTAAGATCAGTTTTTAAAAGTTCATTAAATTGCACAAATTCTTCGCCAGTTTATTCAGGTGTAAACAACTGTAACTAATGAAGGAATCCATTATCCAAACACACAATTCACATTTTGATAAGCTTTCTGATGTTTTGACAGAGCAGAAAGCAAGCTGTGAATAATGAATAAAAGAAATATTCAGGATTTAAAATAATATCTGAGAAAAGGCGTTTGAGATTCAACATGTGAATCAAGAGTCCTGGAACAACTGAAATCATCATAGCCCATATGCACGGTTTCTCTTGTGTTGAGTGACCAACTGCATGGGCCTTGGCCCATACCCAAAAGTACAGAGTACATGCAAAAACCTTTGAAGTAAATCAAACCATGCTAAAATATCTGCATTAACCATTAGTTCTAAAGCATGATGCTAGCAAATGTGAAAATGCAATAGGAAATCAGAAAAAAATCAGTGGAAATACTGACCATGAGATGACAAAAAGCACGCCTTAGTGCCGACATCGGCTTTGCCGGATGGATTCTAAATCGGACCTGATGTCCATTTTGGGCCAGAACAGTGATTTTGATCATAGGTGCCTGTAACGGGAAAAATCCAATATCAGTGGAAGTAATATGAACGGAATATAATTATGCAGTGATGAGCAAATAAATGCGAGTGGACATCAACAAAAAGTACCGTAATCAGAAAACATACGTATTAATGAACCACAATCATAAATAAAAATAAATTCGTATATGAGGGGCGTTTTTAATGTATGGAGTATTTCCATGAAGGTATTTTCTATTAGATATGAAAATTAGTCACCATGCAGAAGCATTCCTGCCCCGATTACAGGATATTTCATCATCCTCAAATGAAGCAAATGAAAGGGTGGAAAAAATCAATACAAAATTGCAAAATTGTTGCAAAAAATTGCAAAGTTGTCCACACGTGAAAAAGTGCAGTGAGTCGTCACCATGGCCAGTTTGGAGGATCGTTCTGTCAGCAAATATCTCACTCTGAAGAAGACGAGTGGTGCAGATTTGATGATGATGATGATGATGATGATGATGATGATGATGATGATGATGAATAATAGTAATATAATAATAATGACATGCCAGAGACACTGCCACACTGGGGTGTGATTGTCCATCATACCCAAGAGCTAAGTGTTAAGAGATGGGTTGCACGCTTCAAAGCCTAATAGGTGACCCTCACCCTGGAAGGCCTGCAATATATTGCTGTGAAGGAGGAAATTGACATGGTAATGGGAGACAGGTGGTTGACAGTGTGGTACATATAGCAGAGGTCATGGGCATCAGTTTGGCTTTGAGTTGAGCTGTCACAGGCCAACTTGGAATTTTTCTGCAACAAGGCTGACTATTTTACTCACAAGGGAAGGTCACGGGGTGATAATGACGGATCTTGATGAAATTTAACATGCTAATACAGGACAATATATGATACCCAAAAATGAAATATTTTGTGCGGAGGCCCATATTTGCAAAAGTTATGACGTCTTAAAGTTCCAATAATAATACATTTTCATTCATAATGGGATTACATTAGCGACCACATATAATGACATTGAAGTGTGTAATCAGTTTCTACACTTTTTCTCATCGGAAAAAAGTCCTACATAACGGCTCTGTATCTCTTACGGTTTAGGCCTTGATACCTGTCCACAGACGGACGGACGGACAGAGCCGTTATGTTCCTTCCGTTTTTTCCTATGAGACAAAGTGTAGAAACTGATTACACACTTCAATGTCATTATATGTGGTCGCTAATGTAATCCCATTATGAATGAAAATGTATTATTATTGGAACTTTAAGACGTCATAACTTTTGCAAATATGGGCCTCCGCACGAAATATTTCATTTTTGGGTAGGCTATCATAATTATATTGTCCTGTATAAGCATGTTAAATTTCATCAAGATCCGTCATTATCACCCTGTGACCTTCCCTTGTCAGTTAGTGATTAAAAATGAAACTTTATGACTTCTCTTATTCCAAATATTTTTTTAAAAACCAACGTTGGGGAAGGGTCCTAAAGTGATTGCAGATGTGAAGGTGTTGGGTGGGGTTAATTCTTAAACAATATTTTGGGACCTGCTATAAAAATATGGGAGAAATACATCTGGACAATGTGTTACTGTATCAACATGCAAGGGTACTATGTTGAAAAATAAAATATTTATGTTTGCCTGCCTGTTCTCTTCATAGAAAACCTCATTACTTTCCAAATGCCCCTTGTACAGGCTACAAGAAAACTGGACTTGGCCTGTATATACCTGGTCCACTATTTGGTGGCGCCAGCCTGCAAACACACACATGTCATCTGATTGCATACCAATTAAATCAAGATGAAGCAGTTATATTGGCACCATAATGCCAATCAAAAAATCGAATATGTTGGCATGAAGTCAGCTGATGGGGTAATGTATACAGCAAGAAGTAAGAAAACCAAATATGTTCTTAAGTTAGACAACAACTATTTGGTTGCTAGGGACATAATTTCCAATCTTCCTGACATATCTGACTTCAATGTCAGCATGGAAGAATTCATTTGGTGGTTTACTCAGATTGTTTTGTTTGCCAAAGTCTTCATCCATGCTTCTGATCAACAGGATTGGCAATATACCGTACTGTTTTTAGGAACCACAATAATAAGAGGACTAATATAATATATGGGGGAGGTGTGGTGGCCGTGATGGTAACGTCTCGGCTTGCTGAGTGAATGGTCCCAGGTTCGATCCCCGCCTGAGAGTTCCCTTTTACCTGCGTCGGGAGGGTCTCTGACCTGCACCAAAGGAGGTGTCTGGCAACCTAACCTCCTGGGGGACTGCACATGGCCCAAAGACTGGACAATGCACCTGCACAAAGTGTCCCCTCCCCAACAATCCCTTTCCCTTCCCTATATCCTGAACAAATCCTTGCATGGAGATCGAAGAAAAAATTGAAAACATGGTGGTGATCC
>JYFJ02002469.1:0-56436 GCA_000934665.2 Catajapyx aquilonaris
AACAGATTTGGAACGAACCCTGTTGTTGCATCCATTTTATTTGGGTCTGCAACGTGTGCCCTCTTGGGTCGCCTTTACGTGGCCCGTTGGGTCACAACACAAAAGGCGCACCACGCATGAAGCCGATTGTAAGATACAGTTACTTTGTATATGAAAATTGCGCAAACAATATGCACAGTACGATAAGTTTTTCATGTTACAGTAATCTTTAAAAAGTAATAATTTTCTCCTGAATACACCATCAATAATGACGCATCAAATATGATCAATTTACCATCAGCATTATTTAGCTGAGTATTACTGTACATTTAAAAAATATTAATATAGAAGGTGCAGGTTACACTAACGTGTTGCAAGTCAAATGCTTTACTAGATTTTTAGTGATATGCCTATGCTATATATCGACAATAAAGGTCGTTTAGGTATGTAGGGAGGTCTGGATGGCCACCCACGAGCATGCATGGCTGGATCTACTCAAATTCCTGACATAAGCATCTGGATTTGAAAGCTACCCCTGGAGACGTCCGTGCTGTTGCGACTTTATAATCTTCCAGTTCAGGTAGGCGAGTCACTTGTTATAATGCAGGAAAATTGGCACCGGTAAGTTGTGGCACGTGTAATAAAACCAGATTGGAGATTAAAGAATGGTATGAAATGAATATTTAGTGCATATAAATGGGGAAGCTAAATGAACTGGATCTATAATACTGCAGTTCCTATCAGGCTATAAATAGGGCTGTTAAATATTTGCAAGATGTCGGACATACGGTGTAGATGAATCTCTCGCATTTTCCTCGAGTAATTGCGAACCTCCGCATGATATTTGGATTCATAACGTTTTACAATAAGTTGCTATAAAAGGCCCTATAGGTAGACTACTAGTGCTTTATAAGCTTTTCTGAATAGGTGCAACAAAACTGTCACATAAGTAATGAACCGTATAATTTGCAGGCATCGCTCAGGCAATCCAGCCTGCTTTATATTATACAACGACAAAGTATAGTAAAGTGTTTCAAACCAGACAGTGAACATAATTATGTAACTCCAGCAGAATAGTATTTTTATAGTATTAAATAAGGGCAATTCCCTTTTAACTTCATGCTACCTGTAAGAAAACAAGAGGCTATTATAAATCAACGATAATGCACGCCTTCAATTACGATACAAACTCATATTGTTATACTGTACGTAGCAGGTACGTAGGACCTAACGTTGCCCAACCAAGTACTATAATTATTATAGATGGGCAAGAAAATGTGATTTTGCAATAATGAAAAGCAGTTAATGCAGTCCTGATTGTGGGTCTCTTTCAAGTAATGTGTGGTTGACTAGCAGAAAAGCAAGTTTAAAAATGCTTTTTCAGAAAATACGGTACCTATAAATAAAACACAGGTACTCGATAATGCGACAGGAACTGCAGAACAAGGAGAGAATAATTAGTGTCTGTACTATGGTTTTTATCCGGTCGAAATTCATCCCTTTTGTTACCATTGTTACTGTCTAAGCATAGCAAACCATAAAAATGGTCATTGTCCCCTAATCATCAAGCGGTTACGACTGTTGGGTTTTGAACCACACGTTACCCTGAGTTTTTGACTGGCTCATGTCATTTTCCCTTCAGCCTGAAACGTGCTTGGCAAGCATTACTTTGCAACGCGAGAGCGCTCTCTGTGACCGCAATTCACCGTGTCGCACAATCCGAGCTGCAGTGCATGACCCGCAATTACCGGTAACCCCCATTTTGATTGCGCCGCCAGGAGGACACCAATCCCGTACCACCAACGCCATCTGACATCCCCATATCCAACCAAACCCGTCATCGCCGCCATCTTGCAGCTCCTGGCCAATCAGAACAAAGGAGCTCAAAGATGGCTTCGAGCCGCCATCTTGCAGCTCCTTCCCGCTGATTGGACAGAGCAGCAACATGGCGGCTCGAAGCCATCTTTGAGCTCTTTTGTTGTGATTGGTCAGGAGCTGCAAGATGGCGGCGGGGCTTCAAGGCTGGTGTTCGTTCTAGTGATTTCTGTGTTGGGGCGAGGGCGACGTGCATTGTCTCCGCTCCGTACAGCCACCTGCGTGTTGCCGTGCCAGCCCCCAGCGGACAGCTGGAATGGAGCGCCGCGCTTGATTCCATCCCGCCCACCACCCCCGTCACTACTATTGGGTGCCTGCCCATTTTTTTTTTTTTAAAAAGGACAAGACTGATTAGATTTGTAAGGAGGGTTTTTTGAAGGGAGGGTAAAACTATAAAAGGGGAGGTTGCACCAAGGATGACGAACAAGTACAGGCGAAGTGCCAGTGGTGAGGCTGGTGAGGGAGAGAGGAGGCCTGTGGTGGTCAAGAGGCACTGTTACGGAGGGATGGTCACTTCTCCGACGGACAGCAGCGGGCTGGTGGGGTCACCCAGCGGGGATGAGGAAGGAGGACTGGTTCAACGCACCGGGACACCCAGGCTGGTGTACCTCCTCACCGTCATCAGCGCCATTGGGGGTTTCCTCTTCGGCTACGACACCGGGGTTGTGTCCGGAGCCATGCTGATTATACGGTAGGAGAAAGTGTGTTCTGTGGCACCTCGCCTGTGGAAATATGTACATGGCACAGGCGCACCTGTAAAGGACAAAAATTATACCACATTAATTAATTTTCACTGCTTATGACAAAGCTTGCAGGCCAGGCTTTATCATCTGCGCACATTTTTTCCAATTGGAAAAGAAGTGGCTGTTCAAATGGGCTGCTAAACTGCAGAAAACGATACTACGATCCGACGTCTTTACACAACAATATCAGTAAAGAGTGTCAACAAAAAGAACACTGTTTACGCCAATTGTTGCCTGAGAACAAAATGACGACGTCAGATTGTCGTTCCTTTTTCCGCACTGTAGAATAGGATTGCCATTACAAACAAGCAATAATCGCTCAATATTAGGGCCAGTCACATGTCATGAAAATATATTTTGTGATTAGATTGTATTTTTTATTGTTGAATTACAATGAAAAACATAAGGCCACAAAACTGTGTTACAAATGGCATTGATATGTAGCCATAGGCCGGATTGCTCTGTAAAGTTTTGATGGCCTGCACTTCATCGGTACCATGTTTGTTTGGTAAACAATTGATGATAAAATATGGGCCAGAAATTCTTTCCGGATATAGATACACAATCTGGCTGAAGGTTGACGAAGTTGCTATTTTTCATATTGATTAGATGATGAAGGGTAATTCAGACTGCAGCTGCATGAAAATATGTTATTGACGTTCATTTAAATAAGCTGGCTTCCAGAATTTTCTTAATTATTAGCCAATTAGATTTTTCTCTGGTGACATTGGTGCGTAGGGGTAGGTCAGAGCTATTAATTGGTCACTTGAACTGATTTTTTTTCTTTCAATTATAATGAACTTCAGTATACAAAGTTTGAGGACAATGGACTACAAGTTACCTTGGCCTTTAGCTGATTCCCTGCCCCACCCAAGTGGCCAACTACGATTTGGCTGCAATGAGGCTAATGAAATTACCCTGAATGAAGTAAAAAAAGTTGTTTTTGTAATGTAATTGTTCATTCCTTCTTTGTTTTTTTGTTGGCGAGTCCTTACTGAATTGACATTGCCACTAGCAGAGGGTGAATAGCTTTAACAAGCTAGGTTTGGTGCAGTTTTATTTTGCAAGTTCAGACAATCTCACCACTTAACCCACTTAAATTGGTATGTCATGTGTCAAAGCACATGGAATCATCTGGAACAAAATCGGGTAGAGAATTTGTGAAGATCACTCTGGAGAAGGAATATTATCAGCAATTATGCATAAATTGTGAATCAATAGTCGACTTTCTCAGCATGATAAATAATAGCAGATACGGATATTTGTGCTGAAAACCTGGGAACAGAATTTTTGTGACCCATTGTGGAATTAGTACATGCTTCCCTGAATCAGAATTAGTCACGATGTGGAGTGTTTTCTTATGCAAGGTTTAAAAAAACCTCACTCAAATCAGTGTTACCTATTACTTCGTCAAGGACGTTATTTTTGTTTTATTTTCCGAGGAAGTGTTTGTTGGTGTTGACTTGCATCAGGATGGATGCATGCATGTTGCTAATGTAAGCATGTAGAATTTGCTTTGATTGCACAACACCTCCCAGGAAGTTGACACGTTTGCTTATCTGCGCAGATATTATTTGCACAGAACGTGTTCTGTGACATAGTTTTTCTTGAAATGTGGAATTTTAATGTCGTTGGATTTGCCTTTCTGTTGTGTGCAATCACGTGATGATTGAGGCAAAGATATTGTGTCTGAAATTAAATTGGGAAACCACTGCCGCAAAATCCAGAATTTTCCATCTTCACTGCAGTGTTTCCTTTCCAGAACTCTGCCAGAAGGCTCTATACACTTTCTCTGCGCATAGCCCACATTCGGTTTTTCCTGGTGCACTGCCATTAATAGCATCAATCATTTCCCTCGACTAATGACTAAAAGCTATCCAAAAAATAACCTTATTGGTGTTTGAACACATGCCAATATCACTTGAGGGTTATGTGTCACAATAACTACTATTGATTAGGTTCTAGGAAAGTGGTGTATTCACTGTGTAACATGGGATTCCTCATTTTCTTTTTCACAGGGACGAGTTCAGCCTAAATGACTCTTGGCACGAAGCAATTGTTTCAGGAACCATTGCTGCTGCCTGGGTTTTCGCTCTTGTTGGCGGGTTTCTTACTGGTAAGCATCGTGACTCACTATTGGAAATATGAGGCCATGCAATAAAATTCCACCCAGCCCCTGCCATTGCCCAGGGTCACAATATCAGCTGTGTAATAGTGTTCTTGGATTACCTGCATATGCCCATCTGGCATATCGAGTTTGGAAATGCTTTGTTATCATATGAATAGATTGGCTATGATTTTAATGCATTACTCTGTTGATCAATAATAGCATCAATTCATTAAGCTAGCAATTTCATTACAGACAAATTAGGTCGTAAACCAGTCATCATCATAGCCAGTATTGTCTTCACTGTGGGTGCTGTAGTCATGGGAGCAGCTAATTCCAAGGAGGTACTTCTAGCAGGGCGTGTCGTCGTTGGAATTGGAATTGGTTAGTAATGCCATTCTTTCCTACAACAGTATAATTTGAATCTGAAAGGGATTGGCAAGCAGCTAATTACAAGGTGGTTTGGAGGTAGCCTTTGGTAACTAATCTTTCCAAGTTAGTAGTAAATACATGAGAAGTAACAGATGCTGTTAATTTCAGACCACCCTGTACCAGGTTGTTTTCCACTATTGTACATAGGGGTAAAATTACATGATAACATTACAGCCAGAGGGTTATTTTGGGAATATTTTACATGTATTATATAATTTAATGACACCAATTATATGCCTGGCATATATCAGATGAAACCATATAGTCATCCCCAAGGGGAGGCGGAGTGGTGATGTAGTGCTCCAGACGGAAGGTTCCTGGGGTCAATCCCAAACTGAGGAGTTCCCCACTTTCATCTCATGTGGAGTTGGGTTGTAGCTGGCATTGTCATGGCATCAGATTTGTTCAGACTGAACAGGAAGAAGGATGGGATCAAATTCACCCATAATTAATGTTTTTCAGTCCCCCCCACAAAATATAACCTTGACAGTTTGTGTCACCAAGACCTTGAACGGTTCACTTTTATCAGAGTTTGCAGCTTTGCGTCATGGCCAAGTCTTCCATTTAGGTTATTTTTTATGTGTAACCTGTTATGCAACCATCCCACAATGACAAGGTAATAATAATAATAATAATAATAATAATAATAATAATAATAATAATAATAATAATACAAGATATGTGCTCAATATTGTTGGAATTGTACGAGTTACTTCAAGTGCAATGATTATGGATATTGGTTGAGTGCATCTGATAGGCTTGAGCGACAAACATAGTAGACAATAATTATTGAACAAGTATTTGAAGGAAGGTAGTAGCAGATAACTTATCGCCAGTTAAACACCAATGCAGGTAGTGGCACATGTAGCCCTGCAGAACAATGCTTGCTTTTGTAATGTTATATCTACGTCATTCTTAATTAAATGCATTACTTGTGAATAAATTCTATTTAAGGTTGAAAAATTAGTCTGGTATTTTACTTTGTTTTAGAAAATGCATTTTTGAACAAAATTGCACCTACCACACTGGTGTGATGAAAAATGTGTGCTTCAAGTGATAGGCCCTAGTAAATTAATCTAATTTGAAGTACAGTACACAGGGATCCTTGACTTTTAAACACATAAATCCATACCAACTCGTGGCATTTATGTTATGCATTGATGATGATGATTCATGTATTTTTACCTTTCATTTGTGAATATTATATGAAGTGCTTACATAATTTATGCTGCAGTGGAAAGATGCTGCAGTCTGTTATTAAACTTACTGAGGGGAGTGACTGATATCACACTTTATACTTGTTAGTGTTGTTGCCTTACATAATCACTTTACAAATACTGGAGTTGCATGATTTTGTGTTCCTCGTTGACTGATCAAAGCTACTAAACCGCAGATGCAACAGTGCTCATGAAATAGTCATTTCTCTGCTGATTTCAATCAGTCCTCTCGTGAATAAGGGCTTCGTGCACTCCACTCTGTTCAACTGGATTTACCCTATTTTGAATTTAATGACTGCCTCCCCTTGTTGAAAAATTGATGTCCATTCCTATAGGCTGGATCAATGAATTCCATTTGCTTGTGACCCTGTTACATCAGTACTCTCCTAATTTGAGAAATAACACATCAGAGGTCACAGCCAGTGCCGGATTTAACACCACCATCAACCCCCCCCCCCCCCCTCCANACTTAAAAATTCAACTTGTCTCTTGAGTTATCTCCTTCATTTCATTTTATTATATTAAAAATTTATGTTTCAACTTATGGGCGCCCGTAAGCGTTTCTGCCAAGTGGCAAATCTGGCGCTGGGAATATCCCAGCGAAAATTTGGAATTTTTAAATGATTTTGCCTTTATTTCCTATTATTGTAGCCTGTTTGAAAAATATTTATTGCAACGCGCAGCTGCTCCTAGGCAATTTATTGCCTACCCTGCCTTACGGTAAATCCGGCGCTTCTTCCAGTCGCATAATAATTTATTATTTATTCTTCGTTTAGTTTTTTGGGGTACCTAAATTTGCCGCCCCTTGAAATCTGCTGCCCTAGGGAACTGCCTAGTTTGCATTGACGTAAATCCGGTGCTGGTCACAGCTCCTGTGTACCATGCGTATCACTTGAGTGAAAATATATTTAGTACTGAGGCTGCCATATGTGAAACATTCATGAGGCAGTAATTAATTCTTTCCTAATTTGGCCTGATGAAACTCATGAAACACGGGAAGCCTGAATTACTTATAACTTGTGGCATTTGGTAAGGAGGAGTTTTACGTACGTTTTCAAGGGTAACATAAGACATGGCGAAAATTTGAAACACTGCTCACTTTTTCATGTCGTCTTACCACTAGAGGTTTATACATATCTCCACTTCAGCTTACTGTATGTAACTGATTATAATATCTGATATGATACTGGTTAACTAGTTAACTAGTGTCACCTGTTTTAAAAAGCTTCATTAGCCTGTGGACAACTGCATAAGTTTAATGTAAGAAAATACACCCTGATTGGATATGTCTGCAGATCAGTTCCTTTCTGCCCTTCTCTGATCCCCCTGCCACCTGATTAACCTGCAACACCTGTTCCGTTGAACCCAGGCCTCACCTCCACCACAGTGCCCTTCTACATTGTGGAGTGCGTACCGACGAGGCTGAGGGCAAAACTCGCCTCCTACCAGGTGGTGATGACCGCCTTGGGCCAGCTCACGGCCTGCTGCATTGATGGAGCCCTCAGCAGGCTTCCTCACAGCGTCGCATGGAGGTACATGAACTCTGTTTTCCCACACAATACTCTATCCTTATGTACCTTCCTTCATGCTTTTAACACCACATCCCAGACTCATCCTGCACAGAAGTAAAAATTCAGTTCTTTTAACCTTGATTGCAATAGGTGGCTGGAAATTAGGAATTTTTTGCAGTTCTCTTAGTTTATGATGCTAATGTCGATGTGTAACTCTTTGTTTTCTGCCACCAATTCCAGTCAAGCTAACCCCCCACTTTTCAGGCATGCAGTGTTATTTAGTAATGCATAGTGGATCCCAGCAGCCAGGGTTTTATGCCTAATTTTTATGGTCTGGTATGTTGTTAACGAGCATCTCTTCTAATTGGGGAAAGTGACCTCAGTAGGTATTACCATGTTGGTTTTTATGTATGCTATTTGTGTGAGTCAGCGTCATTGCTTAATTATTGATATTATTTTTGGCAATTTATATAATGTGTGGAGCAGTGCATATTTTTATTTGTGGATTTTGTAATGCAGGAAAAGCATGGATTATTGTTGTGATCATATCCTGAGAGCATGCAGTTTAATTTCACGTCAATTGGCATCATGTTGCAACATGCATAATGCTAATTAGATACACCTTTTCAAGTGATAAGGTACTGCAGTCCCAAAGGATATAACATATCAATGTGATTTGATTTGTTGACTGGGCTCACATAACATGCACCTGACATAACTACAAATCAGGAATCAGTGAGACGCATGGTAGGAATGATCATCCACTTGTCACAGCTGCAGTGCCACCTGTTCAAATCTAGCCTGCATTTGCATTACTCAACCACACAAACCTTGCACTGCCCTCTACCACCCATCCACATGCAGAAAGAAATGATTTGCATATACCACTCAAGGCTTTGGAGGTTGTCACTTGCGAGAGGATTTTAATGTGGTACCAATGGACATGGATACTGATATGAAGGAATAGTCTAGTTGTTATATTTCTTCACTCTACCATGTACTGTAATTACAGTAGTATCACTTCAGACGGTCAGGTTCAAGACACCTGCATTTTTCTGTGAAATGTAGGTCAGCAACATTACGCAAGCGATAATGGTGATATTTATGTATTCCAGCTCCACTAAGTATTACAGTGATATAAATCAAAACCAAGAGGTGTCAATGCAATAGGAGGTTGATTAATATTGCAGAATTTTGTCCAGGCAGAAAATAAAATGAATTAAATAGCTAGCACAGTAACATTGCTTGTTGTGGATTAATCGTGATTTTTTGCAATAATATTATTGTTTATGTATGCAGGGAAGGGAGGAGGATAGGAACATTTGAAATCATGCTTTTTGCAGCAAATGTTCTTGTAAATAGCTTTCATTCTCTGCAGCTAAAAATGGATTTGTGGGTTCAACTCGTATGAATAACCTGAACTTAAGAATGTGGACAGTCATTGCCCTGTTTCTTAATGTTTTCTCACAATTTTCTATTTACAGCTAGTCGCAACTTTGAGAAACATGCTTGTTCATTGCCCTGACTCAGTCAGTAGAAAAAAGGGTGCACTTTAAATCATGAATTGAATACTTCAGCACGTTAATGTGTAGCCAGACATCGTTTGTCATCTTTACATTACATACATTACATCTGGTGAGGTGCATGCCTCAGCATATCGTACTAGTACAAAGCCCAGCTCTGATAGGCGCTCTGGTCACATGCTTGTTCTCATTAGAATTACGGTATTATTAGCAAGTACATTAAGAGTAATGGTACTTCTTACACTGCCAGCTATGTCTGTGCTGTGTTGTAGGCTGTGTTATTTACTTGTTAATTTTTGTCAGTGTCCATGCTTTTAGTGTGGGCCCATGCCCGACTTCACTTATGCACTTATGCACGTGTACACTGATACAGGCTTGACCAGCATGAGTGTGCCTTTGTTCATCGCCGAACTGTCTCCACCTGAAATCAGAGGTGGCCTGGTGACCCTCAACAACCTTTTCATTACTGGAGGACAGTTTGTTGCTGCTTCTCTCTGTGGGGGCTTTGCCCATGTTGACGAGGGCTGGAGGTGAGTGTTGTTTTTTTAATGCCCCACTATTGAGCCGTGGAGGAAGGTTTGGAGTGAATGTTTCCATTTTATTTGTCATCAGCTGTGCCAATTATATCCTGCAGTCCAAGCAGCAGCATGATGTAATCATTACAGAGCTGTAACACTGCCAACTCTTAACTTTGAATATCTCAGTTTTGCTTTCAAGACTTGTGAACTATAATTTTGACAATCCTCCTTCAGGTACATGCTTGGGCTAGGTGGGATCCCATCACTGATTCAGCTGGTGGGAATGTTTTGGATGCCTGAATCTCCCCGGTGGTTAGTAGCCCATGGCCGCATTGAAGATGCTCGGGACGTGCTCAGGAGGACCAGGGGTGGGTCATGGGAGGCAGTGGAGCAGGAGTTAGATGACATCCGACTGGCATGTGAGGAGGACCGTGCTTGCCAGGAGGAGGATGGAACCTCCTCAGTATTAATCAGAGTGCTGCTGTCTACTGCTACGAGAAGAGCATTGCTACTTGGGTGCCTCCTGCAGTTATACCAACAGATCTCTGGGATAAACACAGTCATGTACGTGCGTGTAGCTCTATGGCCAATAATTTGATATTACTACAATGCCATGAACCTCCTTAATTTTGCAGGTATTACAGTGCAAGTATCATCCGAATGGCTGGGGTGAGTGACAACTCACTGGCCATCTGGCTGGCAGCTGCAGTTGCCTCAGTGAACTTTGTGTTCACCTTTGTCGGACTGTACCTGGTGGAGAGAGCAGGCAGGAGGAAGCTCACGTTGGGATCCATGGCTGGTGTTGTGTTGGCCCTTGCCTGTTTGGGAGTTGGATTCCAGCTCGCGGATTGGAAAACCCCACCTGTGCAGATTCCTGTTCTAAACCAAGGGGACTGTTCTAAAGCAAGGTTTGTGACATCACCAGGTCAGAGTATAAGTGCATGGGATTGATGTTGCATACTTCCCGCCTGTGTGGGATGATGCCTCTGGATTCATGGTGTGTGTAATTTTTTTCCAGCACATGCTCTGACTGCACATTCATAAGCTCTTGTGGCTTCTGTTATGAGAGCTTGCCAGGTGGTGTGGCAAATGGATCATGCCTTCAGGCAAGCCCAAGCCATGCCGAGTCATATTCTGCCTTGGGGCAATGCAGCAAGCCAGTTGAGCCCTGGGTATGGTCCTATGGATTCTGCCCATCCCAGTTTTCCTGGATGATCGTAGCCTCATTGTGCGTCTATCTGATGTTCTTTGCACCAGGTCTGAATAGAGTGTCAGAGATTGGAATTTTACTAAGTTGTGTGCATACTGTCCTTATGCCATGGTCTTCCTCCTCTTTTGAAAGGCATGGGCCCAATGCCCTGGACCATCAATTCAGAGATCTACCCCATGTGGGCCCGCAGCACATGCACATCCATCGCAACTTCAGTCAATTGGCTTTTTAATCTCCTGGTGTCCATGACCTTCCTTACACTTGCCAACTTCCTCACTCAATATGGTGAGTACTGATAACTTTTTTTGCTTCCTGCATTATCTGACATCTCGTTGGGTGACCTTCAGAGATGTTTAAAAACAAAGTATTTGAATCCAATTATATGATTGTCAACTATCCATTTTAAAAATGTAAAGTGGGTTTAGGTGGGAGGCTAATCTGAGCTTCGAATTAATACAATACTGTCTATATTTCCAGGTGCATTCTACTTGTATTCAGGCATAGCAGCTACTGGCTTTATTGTCTTGTTCCTACTACTTCCCGAGACAAAGGGAGTAAGTCTAGAGGACATGGAGGTCCTGTTTTCTAAGAGCTGGTGCTGCCCTGGGGCCAATTTCAAGGTGACTTCATCTGGAAGCCTATCCATCGGCTCTGTCAGACACTCAGAAGATGGATCCGCAGTTCAGTACGTACATATTCGTGGACTCAACCGTGATTGTCGTCCTGCTGAGTACGAAAGTCCCGATTCAGACTCGTAATTTGATCTGTGTTGGGGAAACCTGGTTACCAAAAGGGAGTGTGAAAGAGGTCGAGTGACAAGCTGCAGTTTATCAGATGGCTTTTAGCTTTTCTAATGCTGGGACCATGCCCAAGTTGTTTCAGCTGTTTTTAAGTGGAGCTATCACTGTCTGACTAGAAAGGTGTACAATACGGGGGCCCCTTTGTTCTTTTGGGTCAGTCTAGGTGCCATTACTGTCATGCATTTACACTAATGACAGGCTCCCCTTGCATGTCTGAACCAATTGCAAAAAAGGTCACCCAGTTTTTATTCCTTGTTTTTATTCCCTACATCTTGGTGCATTAAGTTTTTAGATCCAACCAGTTGGGTCACCAACTTCTTTTTGCATTTCTTTGCAACTTAAGAGCATTCCACATAAGGTATGTGACAGTCACAACTGTTTTGGTTTGCAAAAACATTTACAAGACACCAAAGCAGCTCTTTAAGACAAAACAGGGTCCATCACGTTTAATATACCTTCAACAATGCCACAAAATTTTCTCAGATTATTATTTTTCTTGAAAAATATTGTTTGTAGAACGATATAATAGGCTATATACGAGTGGTGTGTTGTACCTGTTTATGCATTGTTAATAGTATGCTGTGCTCTGGATAATGATGAAGTGCACATGTGACATGTTTCTGGATGGATTTGAAAAATTTGGCCAGATCAAAAATCAAGACATAAAATTTTGTACGTCCATTTTTACAACTCGAGCCTGCTGCAACTGTGGTGCTCTTTTGCACATAATTGCTTAGATGTAGAATCCAGCTTGATAGATTGCTCACTCAAGCCTTATCACTTTTCTCGTCGTGACTTGTAGACAGTTGGGAAAAGTATGTATTTTCCAGCACGCAAACTGTGGCTTGCACACACACTGCACGAGACTAACTCAGGTGGAGGTGGTGGTGGTCGAGGCAGGAGAATTACAAATGTGAAGTAGCTGCATGCGTTCTTAATTTATTCAGATAATAATTTATCAGTGCAGACTTTCTGCTGGTGCTGTGTTGTTGAAAGAATGTTACCATATGAAGAATGATTTATATTGGGTCATTTTCTTTAAAAGTAGTAGGTGTGCTATAATATTTCACGTCCCTTCAAAAATTTCTCCAGAAATGACACAAACTGTAAAGCTAGGTGCTTCTAGTATTGTGGTGCATTATCGATGGGGAAGGGACTGTGGGTGTGCGTATTGTGTATAATCGGCCAGACATTATAAATTTGTGAAAGTGTGTTGATGTACAGTGTGTGAGAAATCCAAATCTATGTTACTAATGCATGTTCCTGATATGCCACATAATTATTTCCAAAATATGACAATTTTAATTTGTAATTGTGTGACTTGAAACTTTTGCTTTGCAGAGTTTGGCACATTGGCTTTCCTTGATTTGCATTAGCTAAATGTAACATGGCATGCTGCACTAATGCAATGTTTTATTGTTTTCTGCCGTATGATACAATGGAAATTGCTAATTTTTAAAGTATTTTGGTTCTGAGGTATGCTGTCAATACTTAAAATATGCATTGTCAGGACTTCATAGAATAGCCATTTTAGTGGTGAATGGAATAAGATTTAATATGTACCTGTGAGGAATTCTTCCACGTTTGTTATGTTAATCAATTATGTGAAGGAAAACATTTGTTCAATATTGGCAGTTATTGAAGAAAGAGTTAAAGTTATGAGGGGTACTCTCTTTTTGTCGTAAAGAAAATGACCCAATACATGTTTATGTGCCATAATCAGTGATGCAAAGATCTTAATTATATACAACGCATAAGAACTTATTAACGACATGAATCAATGTCAAACTCAGTGTATATTTCCTTCAATTCCTTTATTGTGACCATTTATTTACATTGCTGTAATGTAATTTAAATTCAGTGTATTATATCAACACAACCAGAATTATGTTAGGATTGTCTGTACATATCTCAAGAAGGACCAAAGTGCTTCAAATAATGCAACTCTCTTTTGCAACTACAAATGTTCATATGATGTACACATGATATATTTAATGCTGTCAAATAGTTATGGTACAGTATATGCAGATAATGAGGAGATAACTATTTTTAAACTTGATCCACAGCATTTTAAAAATACTAGTCAATTTCAGGCATTTTCTATTGCTCAACAGCATAGTTGGCAACAATATTATTTTGATCTCCACAAAAAGCTTTTACTAATAAGAGAGTTACATTGAAACGTGTGGCTCTTATCTTGGTTAAAAAGCTTTGATTATATATAAAGCTGAAGTGGTAAACGCCAGTACACCAGTAAAAACACTGCAATATATATGCATCGTATAATTAATGTGAAGGCTGATAAAAATATGTCTGTGATTTGTTCAATAAAATATGTATGTTTTATTCGTCCACCACATGCATAGTAATTTGAATGTTGCGTGTTTACCCTGTCATGCCTTTGTGCTGCTGGTGTTTGGTATACAAACTAACTGCATTGGAATATTGACGGTAAAGGATCAGAAGGGTGCATCAATCACTTTGGATGGCAGCTGTTTTGTGAAACCCAGAATGCTCCCAGGAGGGAGCCCTACTGAATTTCCAATGTGGAACTTCCCAGCACTCCTTTTGTCATTCTGTGTTTTGACATGCAGCTCCTGGTACAGAGCCATTTTTATTGATGATATGCCCTCTCGAATCATTTACCTTTGATATAAATCGCCTATTAACATATTTTGCTAGAGATGATTGCAGATTTCTCATCTCATGCCTTTTGCTTTATCAGTGTAATCTCCTGCGGCTGCTCATCCAAGTTCATAAGTTATGCTTAAAAGATATTTTTTGCATTCAGGCAGCTCTTACCACAAGGGAGTTTAGCTTGAACTATTTTGACATTATGTATAATGATTGGATCTATAACTTAATTAATCCTCTAACTGCCATAAAGTCTGGCTATGACCTTCTAACTTGGCTTGGAAGCTCACAGTCACTGCTCATGAGTGGATGTCAAGGGAGGTTGCACAGAAAACGCTTGGGCCTATTACAGGCGTAGCAGTGGCAGTGGTAAGGTTCCTTTTTACTGTGGGAGTTGTCCATCAGTTGTGTTGCACTGTGTGTGCTACACAGTAGAGTACCGCTGCCTACCACAATTGCTGTCACTCATGCTGTTAAGCAGTGCGAACATGATCCGTGGACAACTCTCAGCGCACAAGTTCTTCCTTGCTAACCATTGCACTCTTTTTTTAAATTTTGCAGGAATCAGGATGAAGAAATGCACGAACGTAATTCAAAGATTCTCAATGGCATTAAGGAAAAGCACCAAGCAGAGGTCAAGATCTGAACAAATGTTTCATCAGTATGCAAGGCAGTTGTACTTGTTAACTCGCATCCAACTTCTGCATGGATGCATTTTATTGCAAATCCGAGGGGCACCTGAGAAGTAATGCATCTTGGTTTTGGCTTATGTATACCGTACTGTCTTATATGTGATGGAGGTAAGGCATTCCTCCTCAGTTCACCCAGAGCATGCCAGAATCAAGTCATGTAAGCCGTGGAGAAAAGTTGTGTTAGTCTTAACTTACTACATTTGTGACTGAGGATTTACTCTCAGTTTCAGAACCACTTGCAAGAACAAAAAGCTTTGATTATGTTGCATTGTGTATTGTGAATACCTGATAGTAATTAGAGATCTCCTGAATGCCGTTCTGTGTTGGGATGCACTGGGTAAACTGAGGTAAAATGCGGTGAGCATTACTTTCAATTCAAGATAGCAGGTGAAATGTGTAGTTTGTATGTTATAATTTTATTGTAAGACTTGAGAGACTGGTTCTGATCAAGATGAAACCCATATTTTTCGTGCATTTACATTCCTCTGGATATGAACCCGAAGCATTAACTTTTCAGAATGCCTTTCTATGCTTTATTCACAGATATGTCTATTTTTGTTGTTCCAATGGCTATTGTACACTTTTCTTGATTTTCTCTTTGTAGTTCTTGATACAAGTATACAGTTTCATACAAAAGTGGCATTGATTTGAATGAATGTTTGACCCACTCAGGTTCTACATAGTAATAGATTGATGCAGGGTAGTGTGGATCTTACCTGAAGATATGTGCCTCCTGGTAATAGTAGAGTGATTCACTCACTGTGCAACCCTGATTTTGTGAAATATCTCGGGAGCATGTGAATATTGCTAAGCGTTATGCATCGGAAGTGGTGCCTTACGATGCTTACATTATGAGAATGAAGACGTATTATGGAAAACAGAAAATGTCTGTTACTGGCTCCCTGGGTGCATATGTATTTGCTGAAGAGCATGACCTGATATTACTGCACTGTCGCATTTTTGAGTGAATCACCCTACACCTCATGTTTAGTAAGCAAAGCTCATGTTTGACCATATGACAAAGTGGCACTTTTAAGGCTTTCATGTTCCCAATGTCCATACAACCACATTGCTTTTTAGGGTCAGGCTGAGAAAATTACAGGAGGGTAATCATATGCAAGGCAGGGGCTTCGAGCCCCTCCCCTCAGTCCTTTTTTGTAAATTTTCACTTTTATGTCAAGACTATCCGGAGTGATAAATACTGTAAAGCATAATATTATTCTTTGAGCAAATTAATACCAAACTTATAGGCCTACAGATCACAACTTTTGAGTGAATAGCTTATTCAAATGATTGCAAAAAAACAAAAAAAAACGTGAGCTATGAACACGCTATGAAATTCTGCTTTTGCCTCAAGAAGACAGCCAGTGAGTTGTACTCCACACTGACATAAGCATATGGAGAAGATATGTTCAAGGAGGACCCCAAATCCATCTGTATACAGGGCTCTACGGGAGATCCTGCACCAGAGCTCAGATGCAGGTGGCCATCAACACGGCCTCATTCATCATATGTGTAAGGTTGACTGTCCTATCTGATTTGTTACAAGTATCTGTGGGTGGTGTGCACACAATGGGGTCCTAGCTCCTAGCCTTGGTCTGGGATTTGGGATATTTGTACACAAATATAGCTCAACCGTACCTACATATAACCACTCATTCCACCACTTTTAAGTACCAAAATGTAATCATTTGATAAATTATCGTGGGTTTAAAAGTCACTCAAATTGGTGGGAAAAAGGGGGTGTGGCATAATGGCTCTTTAATGTAGCTATGCATTTCACCTAGAACTGACACAGTTTCATAGTAACAACCTTAGACAGTGGTAACAACTAATTGTGTTACAATGAATGGATAGCAGCTATGAATTTGTAGCATTACTTACGTGGAAGTTAGGGAGGAACAAACAATCATTGCTGTTAGGGAAGGTGAGGAAACATGGAGCAACATGACCTAGATCCCAGTTAGTGAAGAAGCGAGCAGGACAGAAAAGGTTGGTAATAATAATTTAGATTAACTCAACAGTGCAAAACTGCTGGAATGATTTGTGGCATATGATATGCCTCTTACGTCCATGGTTTAATGTTACTTTAATAAAATATGGAGAGGCACTTATTTAATTTCTGTGAATGCAAAACCTACCCGTTAACACCAGATATGGTTTTGTGTAATATTTTCAAAGGGAAAACATGTGATTCTCATTGGGTTTGAATTGCATTTTGAGGCATAATTAAGGTGGGGAAATATTTCCAAGTCGAGGAAGATTATTGCGTGAAGCTGATTAGTGATTAAGATAAAAAATTAAGGAATAAAATGTAGCAGTAGCTGCAGGGAAAGCCCTTCTATGCCATGTATGGAAAGCCATACTGCGGAGTGGACTACTTGGTACGACCTACTGTCCATAGCCTTACTGGCTAAAGTGATGCTTATTTCCTTTTTCTTCTTCTTAAAAACAGAACAGCCAATATGTCTGGGTAGATAAAGTCATCATGGAAAAGTAATAGTGGAGGCTTAGGTATTTGCTTGTACTGTGTGTCTATATAAATAGCTTTTGCACCTTTGGATGGAACTGACAGCTTCTTGTGCAATTTCCAGGAACATGTACTGTATATGTAAACTGCAACAGCAATGTCCCAAATTCCACTGACAGGGGGACAGGGACAGGGGGGAGGGGAGATTTTTTTTTGGAAATTTTTAATCCATAGAGCAATGCCACGAAACAGTGATGCCGAATGTCCGTTCTGATGACCACAAGAGGTGACCACTCGCCTACGTCACATTCATACTGATACCAGCCAACTGGGACTGCTACATTTGGCTAGGGGCATACGTGTTCACATATGGAGAGATATACTGTATATCTATGTACTGTGCTCTGTCCAGTCTCATTACGAGTGATCCGACAGATGGATACCGATGTAGGCCCTCGCCCCAGACCAAAAACCTAATATTAGGGCCTTTCAGGTCAAAGGTCAGCCTGCAAAAAACCATTGAAAATGCCCTCCCATTAAAGCAGGTGTCTTAATAATTTCAAAAAAAATAATCTCTCCCACTCTTCCACTCGTCAAAAACATAACAAAAAATGATAAGAAACTGCGTATGATCACAAATTATTCCGTCTGCAGTACACCACCACCCTCATGTACATTTACTTCTTATGCAAAGTTAACATAGTTATTTGTACAATTATGCCTACATGTTTTCTTTCTTGTGGGTGACCGCAAAAGGAAACCATGAAGGATGTGAATGATTACCTTGCTTCCATCTGGAAATGTTCTAGCAACGGATGTGTTGCACGATTGTTCTACTGCATGTTGAAGTTGTGGACCAAGATGGTGTTGTTCGGTGTATGTTCTGCAGTGAGCCTTGTCTTCTTCCTAAGTTGGACAAAGGGTAAGGAATATTGTGTTACTTCTCCATTTGGGCTCACGGTGTTCCCCATCAGCTCACACTTGAACCTACAGATTGTCAGGCAAGGAACAAACCGTACCATCCCAGGATATATCCACCAAATAGCCAGATAAACTTGATAGAAGATGACGTGTTTTTGATATGTCGCCATACGAATCCCAACATCACGTGGTCCTATCCGCATATTATGGTATGGGAAAGGATGCAGGGTGTGACAATGCACACCATCGTATTTCAGCATCAATAGATTTTCTTTTTAGGGTAGTGTTTCCTCAAGTCACGAGGTACTGACCGGTACGTACGATGTCACCAAGTACATGTACGTGTCGGTGCTGAAAGTCACGAAGATAGATTACACTCATAGTGGCTATTATTACTGCTCGGATGTGGTCAACGGACTTGGAAACCAGATATATGTTCACGTTCAAGGTAAGGATGATGCCAATTCACAATAATCGTTCCTCTCCTTACTTCATCCTTCCAATCACAATACAAGATCTGAAAATTTATATCTCTCAATCAGGTCCTGTGGACGCAGTCTTTTTCGATGATGGCAAGGGTGACCGGGCAGTGTCTGCTTACCTGCACCAACGGTTTATTATACCGTGTCGATTAACTAACAATTTTTTCGTAATTTTTCTCTGGAAATCTGTTCCTGATGGAGGGGACCCTCTTCTAGTTGCCCATTCAGTGAGTTACCCTTTTGCATTATGAGTAGGAAACATCATGACAAGTGTATCAGGAAACATCGCCGGTTGATTTCATAAAAATATTATTAACTTAATAGCCTCTTGATCGTTTCAGGATGGATCTTCGCAAGGACCAATCAGATACGATCCACAAGTAGGATTTGTTTTTCTGAATGCATTGCCCCAGCACAACGGCGATTATTTTTGTAGTGCTGATTGGTATGTAGAATGGCCGATAGTCTCTGGACCTGTTACTTCGTTATTCTCCTTTTCGATCAAAAGTAAGCTGGGTGCACTTAGGAGGAAACTTATTTTCATAATATTCTTGTGATTATATCAACCACATTTCCAGGTAATCGGCTGAACATTGCTCCGAGGACTTACATCACGGGGCCTTCCGATTCGACTATTCTGATTGGACACGACCTGATATTAACCTGTGAAGTGTTTTTGGATCACAACGCGACTCTTAACCTTCGATGGGCTCTGCCTGAACTCACGCTCAAACGAAAGGTGAAAATTTTATTAGTCACTGATGACTACTTTGTCAATAACCCAGGTTGAATATAACAAACACTTAATTTGTTCGCGTTTTCAAATAGAGCCGCATAAGTCAAGTTACCAATATTACACGAAGACATGATGACCAACTCTTCTCATACACGTCCACATTGACAGTCGGAGATGTGAGCAAAGAGGACGAGGGACTGTACTACTGCATCAGCCAAATGAACGGGATGCACAACAAGCTGACTTCTCTCTACATAAATGTCATCGAAAGTCCGAATATTATTATTGCAATTCGCCAATTAAACGCGAATAACTACTTCACTAAAATTTTAATGTCTCATTACAGACACATCCTTAATATTGTTGTCGTCAGAAGCTGAGAGGAGAGAGGTATTTTCGATAACAGAGCTGGAACCACGATTGGAAGTCCAAGTTCTTACGTCGGATCAGAGCATCGAAGTAGCCTGGACACGAGACAAGCAAGTCCTCATCAACAGTCCCAAAATTCGCGTCTGCATGAAGGAGGACGAAAAAGGAATTTTGCATGATACATGGTTAGAGTTTACCAATCTCAGCTTGAAAGACGCTGGGAATTACACCCTACTAGGTAGCGATTGGAATGTGATTCAAAACACAAATATCGAGATATACGGTAAGTACACCATTGCCACCAATTCTGGCATTTTGGCCATACAAAATATTTTTTGTTCTAGTAGGAGTCCATATTGAAGGGATTGAGCGCTATTTTCCGTTCGGAATGGGACAAGTATTTTTTCAGTGTTACGGACTCCTGGACAACAATAAGACATCCAGCGCCACGAGGAATTTTGAATGGCATTTCATTCCATGTGCCCAAAGAGGATCCTACGAAGAGCAATCCCATTATGTGATGGAACATACGAAATACGAATAGTTCCCTTGAAATATCACTGTAAATATATGTTGTAATTTTCGCGCAGGTGATCGGTTCTTCAACATGCAGAGACGGGAATCTCGGTTGTTCCAATGCATCTCTCCTGATGCTACATTCAGGTACTCTTTCCTGCACAGCCGCCGATATCTCTACTTTCGATCGAAATATATACTCCACATATTCCGCCGAGATCATTGTCGTGAGTAGGTATCAGACATGAGCAATTTCGGCTACATGTGCCCTAACATTCATTTGTTCCTAGGAGGAAATGAACCTTTGTTTGTTGAGGTAGTAAGTGGCAAGAGAAAATTGCTTGCTGGCGACACACTGCAGATGAGCTGCTCTGCTAGCTCATACTTGTTCAGTCAAGAATCAGTTGCCTGGATGCATAATGGGCAACTAATCACAGTCAATGAGGCAACAGGTACACTGATTATATTTGTATTATTACTTGCACAATAAGAATAAGTATAGCGATTGGTACCGATTTACAGGAGTGGTCACTAGACCATGGGAAACAGAATTGAGCTATGACCTCGAATTAATTATTCAGCATGCACGCGAGGATCATTCGGGTTCTTACCGATGTGCCGCACAAGAAATTAGAAACCAGAATGAAGTTCCTTCGCTGTCAACCGTGGTTCAGGTTGAAGTAAAGAGTAAGTACTGGAATAAATTATGACTTTATTGTTATGGGGTATGGTGTGCATGTGGTAAAATGCATGTTTGGATAATGAGATTAAATATAATGTTAACTTTTTAAATACGGACAGAATCGTCTTCCCCTCGCATCATTTCTGCTGACCTAAACGGAGGCATCAAGGAAGTTGAACCAGGAACGGGTGTGGAGCTGGACTGTTCAGCAGAAGGATGGCTGGAACCGGACATTGCATGGTATAGGACTACAAATGCTGGAGAGGTCAGAGAAATATGTCGTGACCTTTCTGCCACACGCTGTTGCATCACTAACGCACATTGCAAAATTCCAGGTGATGGAAGAGGAGATGCTGAATGTGACTGGTAGTGGGGTGCTGAGAATAGACCCTGTGAGGAAGTCTGATATAGGGAGATACATGTGCAGGGCAACGAACCAAGCGGGTCAAGCTGAGTCGTTTGTGGACATCGTATTCGAAGACTACGGTTTGCATTAGATAGTTGCCTGTAGTATTTTAAAAAGATATTTATGAACCTGTTGACTGAAAAGTTATTGCATATGTTTCTCATAGTTATGTAGTATAAAACTAAGGTACAGTATAAAGACAGGAGCAGTGCATTTCTGGCTGACCAATAGCATGTCTTATCATTTCCCAGGTCCTGGAATATCCAAGAGTGATTTGGCAATAGTGCTGGGATCTGGGGCTGTAATTGTCCTCAGTATCGCACTTTCTGGAATTATTTTGGGACGTTACATATATATTCAAAGGGTAATCACATCATCATTTCTACATTCTCACTAACCGTAACTCTCATCGTGTTAAATGCAGAAACATCTGAGGGAACTGGCCTCTGACTTGGAATTAGTACATGGAAGCGAGAACAGGATAGACCCAGATGTGCCCATAAATGACCAGCCAGAGAACCTGCCCTTTGACCCACAATGGGAGTTCAACCGACAGAGGGTCACACTTGGTAAGCATATTGGACAACACTGTTCGTGCATGTTCACCTGATTGAATGAAACTATCTCAGACAAGAAGGTGGGAAGCGGCCAGTTTGGAGTGGTGTACTTGGCCGAGGCTGTTGGCATTGATGGAAGCGACGGAGTGGTCAAGGTCGCTGCTAAGACCGTCAGGCCTCCGGCATCCATAGGTCAGATGAGGAGCCTGATTGCCGAGATGAAGATGATGGCTCACGTGGGGAAGCACCTCAACGTGGTCAGCCTGCTCGGGGCATGCACCAAGAACCTAAGCAGCGGTGAGTGGTATTCTCCTGAGTGACATGACCTCCACATTCAATGACCCTCCACAGGTTCCCTCCTGGTCCTGGTGGAGTACTGCAAGTACGGCAACATCTTGGACGTCCTGAGACGAAGGAGGGAAGACTTTGTGGACGAGATGGACCCAATCACGGGGATAGTGGACCGCAGAGGAGAAGCCCAGCTGGACCTGGAAGGAATAACCACCACCACCCACCTGATATCATGGTCACTCCAGGTGGCCAGGGGGATGGGTCATCTCGGGTCAAAAGGGGTATGTGACAACATCACACATAATGGTCAAATGGTTGACATGTCATCTTGTGCAGGTGGTCCATCGCGATCTGGCTGCCAGGAATGTCCTCCTCTGCTCAAACAACGTGGTCAAGATTTGTGACTTCGGACTGGCCAGAGATGAGTCTTATTATAAGGAGAAGAAGGGAGGAGGAGGACTGCTGCCTGTCAAGTGGATGGCCATCGAGTCCATCCGCGACCGAACATTCTCGACCATGTCCGATGTTTGGTCCTACGGGGTCCTACTCTGGGAAATGTTCACTCTCGGGGAGGATCCATATCCAGGTATGATGCAGTGCACGTGCGACTCGTTAGATGAAAAGTTTACCGGTTGTTTAAATTATTTCCGGTCTAATTTGAGACTCATTTCGGAACAGCTATTTTGTCCATCCTATTTCAGGCATCTACATTCGAGATGTGTACCCTATGATATTGGCTAACTACCGGATGTCAAAGCCTCAATTGCAACCGTTCTTTATGTAAGTATTCGCCTGTTCAATGCAACATGCAATGTTTTGAGTATGTTACATTCATCCTATTGAAATCACTCTTCCAGGTACGAGTTAATGAAGGATTGTTGGAACTCAAAACCTGAGAAGAGACCAACCTTTGACCATCTGGAAAGGGAAATATTCTCATTGTTGGAAGATAGAGTGAAGAGGGTATGTGTTACTGAAGAAGAAGAATTCATCTGAGAACTTTATCTAGCATTATAGTGACGTAATATTACCATTGCAGTTTTACTTGGACCTGAATAGTAAGGCGAGTGACAAGCCATGGACACAATATACGAGGATGCAGTCATCCTGCAATGATCCACGACGTCCCAACGAGACACAGGTGTCACCAGATGACCTGATGGCATCAGGGTCAACAGATTCCTCCAACATGGAAGCAATGGAGATGAAGGAAATGAGGGGAAAACCATGCAGTTCTCCGGAAACAAATGAAATGTCTTGGTAACAACGGAGTCAAGCTATTCCCAGATAATAAAATATGCACCACCATAATACTGTCTATATTTCGAAAACGGCTTGAAATTGCTAAAAATGCACCACCTCATATGCATATTTCAATGACAATACATGTGACTCCGCCTCCGACCTGTATTTTAACCTATACAATGAGTTCAATTACTGATAGGTCACGTACTGTACTGCTGTTGGAAACTTCCATGCAGATATTACGCATTATCACTTTTGTCCGTTTTCCCTATATACACATCATTCTCGGATTTTTTTTTGAAACATAAACCGGATAAATTTGATTTATTTTTCACGTTTTTTGTTTCTTTAACAAAGTGACCACCCCCTCCCCTCTCGTTAAGGAAGGTGTCTTAAGACATGCAAAAGGTCATCTTCCCCCCTACTTCTCCTCCTCCTCCTTACTGTCCCTCCGACCATCTTATACAAGTTTTGCAATGCAAAAGATGTGTTGGGGAACATGCAAAGAAGTCGCCACCTTGGCCAGTGCTGACGGCTTCAAATACGCATTTTTTTCCAGCAGATCACAATCGAAGAAGCACCAGGATTTAATCCCAGAACCCTTCAATTGAGAGTCTGATGTGGTACCAACAGAGCTAACTATGTTGCAACGAGATCGTGGGTGTACCGACGGTCTAGCTTATTTACAACCGCAGTTCAAAGAGAAATAAATGTGAGATGAAGTAACAGCGAAAAAGAAGAAAAAAAACACGTATTGTGGGTGACCGCGAAAGGAAACCATGAAGGATGTGAATGATTATCTTGCTTCCATCTGGAAACGTTCTTGCATACAGCAACGAATGTATGTGTTACGACGATTGTTCTACTTTGCATGTTGAAGTTGTGGACCAAGATGGTGTTGTTCGGTGTATGTTCTGCAGTGAGCCTTGTCTTCTTCCTAAGTTGGACAAATGGTAAGGAATATAATTATGTTAGGTCTACTTCTCCATTTGGGTTCACGGTGTTCTCCAGTTAACACTTGAACCCTTGAACCTACAGATTGTCAGGCAAGGAACAAACCGTACCATCCCAGGATATATCCACCAAATAGCCAGATAAACGTCATAGTAAATGACATGTTCCTGATATGTCGCCATACGAATCCCAACATCACTTGGTCCTATCCGCATATTATGGTATATGGGAAAGGATGCAGGGTGTGACAATGCACACCATTGCATTTCCATATCAATTTTCTTTTTAGGGTAATGTTTCCTCAAGTCACGAGGTACTGACCGTTACGTACGATGTCACCAAGTACATGTACGTGTCGGTGCTAAAAGTCACGAAGATAGATTACACTCATAGCGGCTATTATTACTGCTCGGATGCGGTCAACGGACTGGGAAACCAGATATATGTTCACGTTCAAGGTAAGGATGATGCCAATTCACAATACTCGTTACTCTCCTTACTTCATCCTTCCAATCACAATACAAGATCTGAAAATTTATATCTCTCAATAATCAGGTCCTGTGACCGCAGCCTTTTTCGATGATGGCAAGGGTGACAGGGCCGTGTCGGCTTACCTGCACCAACGGTTTATTATACCGTGTCGATTAACTAACAAATTTTTCTCAATTTTTTGTGGAAATCTGTTCCTGATGGAGAGTGCCCTTTTCTAGTTGCCCATTCAGTGAGTTACCATTTTGCATTATGAGTAGGAAACATCGCGATTGACTTCACAAAAATATTATTAACTTAATAGCCTCTTGATCGTTTCAGGACGAACCTTCGCAAGGACCAATCAGATACGATCCACAATTAGGATTTGTTTTTCTGAATGCCTTACCCCAGCACAACGGCGACTATTATTGTATTGCTGATCGGTACGCAGGTACGCCGAGAGTCTCTGCACAAGTTACTTCATTATTCTCATTTTCGATTAAAGGTAAGCTGGGCGCACGCAGGAGAAAACATTTTCATAATATTCTTGATATGGTTATATCAAACTACATTTCCAGGTAAACAGCTGAACATTGCTCCGAGGACTTACATCACGGGGCCTTCCGATTCTACTATCCTGATTGCACACGACCTGAAATTAACATGTGAAGTGTTTCTGGATCACAACGCAACTCTTAACCTTCGATGGGCTCAGCCTGAACTCACGCTCAAACGAAAGGTGAAATTTATATTTTTGTCAATAACCTAGGTTTGACACAATAAACACTCAATTTTTTCGCGTTTTCAATTAGAGCCGCATAAGTCAAGTCAAGACCAATGTTACACGAAGACATGATTACGGACTCTTCTCATACACGTCCACTTTGATAGTCGAAGATGTGAGCAAAGAGGACGAGGGACTGTACTACTGTATCAGCCAAATGAACGGGAAGGTCAACAAGCTGACTTCTCTCTACATAAATGTCATCGGAGGTGCGAATATTATTTTGTTCTTGTAATTCGCTCGTGAAACATGCTGGATAAATACTGCACTATTATGTCTCATTACAGGCACTTCCGTCGCATTGTTACCGTCAGAAGCTGAGAGGAGAGAGGTACTTTCGATAACAGAGCTGGAACCACGATTGGAAGTTCAAGTTCTCACGTCGGATCAGAACACCGAAGTGGCCTGGACACGAGACGGTCAAGTCCTCCTCAACAGTCCCAAAATTCGCGTCTGCATGAAGGAGGACGAAGAAGGAATTTTGCATGATACGTGGTTAGAGTTTAGCAATCTCAGCTTGAAAGACGCTGGGGATTACATACTGCTAGTTATCGATTGGGAAGTGTTTCAAATCACAAACATCGACATCTACGGTAAGCACACCATTGCCACAAATTCTGGCATTTTGACCATACAATATATTTTTGTTCTAGGAGTCCATATTGAAGGGATTGAGAGCTATTTTCCGTTCGGAATGGGACAAGAAGTATTCTTTCAGTGTTATGGACTCCTTAATAACATGACATCCGTCGCCACGTGGAATTTTCAATGGCACTTCGTTCGATGCGCCCACAGAGGATCGTGCGAAGAAGAATCCCATCATGTGATGGAACATATTCACTTGGAACATCACTGTAAATTAATTTTGTAATTTTCCCGCAGGTGATCAGTTCTTCATGCGGAGACTGGATGTTAAGTTGTTCCAAAGCCTCCCTCCGAATGGTACATTCTGGTATTCTTTCCTGCACAGGCGCTAATGTCTCTACTTTCGATCGAAATATATACTCCACATATTCCGCCGAGATCATTGTCGTGAGTAGGTATCTGCAATATATTTGTACCAGACACGAGAGTTTCTGTGCTACACTTGCCCTAACACTACTACTTAACACTCATCTATTCCTAGGAGGAAATGAACCCTTGTTTGTTGAGGTAGTAGGTGAAAGGATAAAGTTGCTTCCTGGCGACACACTGCAGATGAGCTGTTCTGCTAGCTCCTACTTGTTCAGCCAAGAATCAATTGCTTGGATGCATAATGGACAACTAATCACAGTCAATGAGGCAACAGGTAAGGAATCAGTACACTGATTGTATTATTTTGTAAACACCATTACTATTCCTTGCACAATATTTATAAAAATAAGTATAGCGATTGTTGTTGCTTTACAGGAGTGGTCACTAGACCATGGAGAACGAAATTGAGCAATGACCTAGAGTTAATTATTAAGCATGCACGCGAGGATCATTCGGGTTCTTACCGATGTGCCGCAAAAGAAATTGGAAACCAGAATGAAGTTCCTTCGCTGTCAACCGTGGTCCAGGTTGAAGTAAAGAGTAAGTACAGGAATAAAATAATGATAATTATGACTTTATTGTTATATGGTATGGGGTGCAGAACTAATGCATGTTTGGACAATGAGATTCAATATAATTTTAATTTTCAACACGGACAGAATCGTCTTCCCCTCGCATCATTTCTACTGACCTAAACGGAGGCATCAAAGAAGTTGAACCAGGAACGGGTGTGGAGCTGGACTGTTCAGCAGAAGGATGGCTGGAACCGGACATTGCATGGTATAGGACTACAAGCGCTGGAGAGGTCAGAGAAATATATCGTACCTGCCTGCCACACGCTGCTGCATCACTAACGTACACTGCAAAATTCCAGGTGATGGAAGAGGAGATGCTGAATGTGACTGGTAGTGTGCTGAGAATGGACCCTGTGAAGAAGTCTGACATCGGGAGACACACCTGCAGGGCAACGAACCAAGCGGGTCAAGCTGAGTCGTTTGTGGACATCGTATTCGAAGACTACGGTTTGCATTAGATAGTTGACTTTAGCATTTTAAAAATATATTTATGAACCTGTTGACTGAAAAGTTATTGCATATGTTTCTCTTAGTTTTGTCGTATAAAACTAAGGTATAGTAAAGATAATGGCAGTGCATTTCTGGCTCACCAATAGAATGTCTCATCATTTCATGTATAGGTTCTGGAAGATCCACGCAAGGATCCACGAGTGATTTGGCAATAGTGCTTGGAGCTGGAGCTGGAATTGCCCTCATTATCGCACTTTCTGGAATTTTTTTTGGGACATTACATATATATTCAAAGGGTAATCACATCAGCATCATCATTTCCAACTTCCCACTAACAGGAATAACTTTCATCATGTTAAATGCAGAAACATCTGAGGGAACTGGCCTCTGACTTGGAATTAGTACATGGAAGCGAGAACAGGATAGACCCAGATGTGCCCATAAATGACCAACCAGAGAACCTGCCCTTTGACCCAAAATGGGAGTTCAACCGACAGAGGGTCACACTTGGTAAGCATATTGGACGACACTATTCGTGCATGTTCACCCGACTAAATAAAACTATCTCAGACAAGAAGGTGGGAAGTGGCCAGTTTGGAGTGGTGTACTTGGCCGAGGCTGTTGGCATTGATGGAAGCGACGGAGTGGTCAAGGTCGCTGCTAAGACCGTCAGGCCTCCCGCATCCATAGGTCAGATGAAGAGCCTGATTGCCGAGATGAAAATGATGGCGCACGTGGGGAAGCACCTCAACGTGGTCAGCCTGCTCGGGGCATGCACCAAGAACCTCACCAGCGCAGCGGTGAGTAGTGTCCTCCTGAGTGACATGACCTCCACATGACCCTCCACAGGTTCCCTTCTGGTCCTGGTGGAGTACTGCAAGTACGGCAACATCCTGGACGTCCTAAGACGAAGGAGGGAAGACTTTGTGGACGAGATGGACCCAATCACAGGGATAGTGGACCGTAGAGGAGAAGCCCAGCTGGACCTGGAAGGAATAAACCACCACCACCCACCTGATATCATGGTCACTCCAGGTGGCCCGGGGGATGGGTCATCTCGGGTCAAAAGGGGTATGTGACAACATCACACATAATGGTCAAATGGTTGACATGTCATTGTCTGCACGTGGTCCATCGCGATCTGGCTGCCAGGAATGTCCTCCTCTGCTCAAACAACGTGGTCAAGATTTGCGACTTCGGACTGGCCAGAGATGAGTCTTATTATAAGGAGAAGAAGGGAGGAGGAGGACTGCTGCCTGTCAAGTGGATGGCCATCGAGTCCATCCGTGACCGAACATTCTCGACCATGTCCGATGTTTGGTCCTACGGAGTCCTGATCTGGGAAATGTTCACTCTCGGGGAGGATCCATATCCAGGTATGATGCAGTGCACGTGCCACTCTTTGGATGAAAAGTTTACCGGTTGTTTAAATTACTTCCGGTCTAATTTGAGACTCATTTCGGAACAGCTATTTTGTCCATCCTATTTCAGGTATCTATACATTCGAGATGTGTACCCTATGATATTGGCTAACTACCGGATGTCAAAGCCTCAATAATTCCAACCGTTCTTTATGTAAGTATTCGCCTGTTCAATGCAACATGCAATGTTGTCAGCATGTTACATCCTATTCAAATCCCTCTTTCAGGTACGAGTTAATGAAGGATTGTTGGAACTCAAAACCTGAGAAGAGACCAACCTTTGCACATCTGGAAATGGAAATATTCTCATTGTTGGAAGATAGAGTGAGGAGGGTATATTGATACATATGAGAATTTATCTTGCACTAGTGACATTTGGTGACATTTTATTACAGTTTTATGTGGATCTGAATAGTAAGCCGAGTGACCAGCCATGGACACAATATAAGAGGATGCAGTCATCCTGCAGGGATCCACGACGCACCAACGAGACACAGGTGTCACCAGATGACCTGATGACATCAGGGTCAACAGATTCCTCCAACATGGAAGTAATGGAGATGATGGAAATCAGGGAAAAACCATGCGGAAACAAATGAAATGTCGCTCTAACAATAGACTCAATTCCCCATCCAATTCAACTTAACTGTTTATTATATTAGTGCTAAGAAGCTAATAAAAAGTGCACAAATATTAGTAGCATTGAAATTGCAAATAATGCGCCTCCTCATATCCATATTCCAATAACAATACATGTAACTCCGCCTCCGACCACGTGCGAGGCAGTCGAGTGACGGAGGACACGGTATGGCATCCACTCAGGTGGCTTACATGAGTGGATGCCATACCGTGTCCTCCGTCACTCGACGTCAGCACACAACGTAACCTGCAGCCTGCAGGGGTCAGAGAGCAATTTTTTTCCGGCTTTTTCTAAACAGATTGCAGATAAAAAGGGTATGCCGATAAGCGTGTAAAGGACAGTCAGTTGCGGACCAGTACGGCGGTATGGTGTCTCCAGTGTCGAGTGATGGCCCCAAGTGCGCGACACAAGATGACCAAGGGTTGTCGGACCTGGTCAAAACTACGCCCAAGTTGGTGTACCTCTTGACAGTGCTAAGTGCCATTGGTGGGTTCCTCTTCGGGTATGACACCGGTGTCGTGTCAGGTGCCATGCTACTTATACGGTACATGTATTATCCATATCTGCATGCAATAATTTGAATCTATACAATGAGTTCAATAACATCTAGGTCATATCTGCTGTTAGAAATTTCCAGATATTAAACTTACTCATTATCACTTTCGTCTGTACATCATTCGTGACATTTTTTCAAGGTCACTAGACATGCGTATTTTTTAAAAAAAGGATTTGAACAAAAACAATGCGGATATCCCGCTCATTGACATATCTGGAATTTCTATTTAGTCGATTGAAATCAGGAATGTTATTGCAGTGAAGCCTTCAACTTGGATGACACATGGCACGAAGCAATTGTATCCGCAACAATAGGCGCAGCCTGGATTTTTGCACTTGTTGGAGGCTTCCTCGCAGGTATTATGGCGAATATAAACAATAACTGCGCAGACTGATATGTAGTTTTTTGCAGATAAATTGGGACGTAAGCCGACAATTATTATTGCCAGTATTGTCTTTACGGGCGGTGCTGTCATCATGGGCGTAGCCAGATCCAAGGAAATTCTTTTGGTTGGACGCATAATCGTCGGAATCGGAATTGGTCAGTTGGTGTTCTATACTGGTAAAAAGGTCACTAACAGCAGTCAATGCCATTATTATACTCGCAAATACTGTTGTATTCTAATTTCGTCCCGGATAGACACATTAGAAGCGCATCTCAATGCCATGCCTTTGTTTATATTGGAACCTTGTGTATGTGATCGACCCGGGATTGACTATGTAGGAAACTGATCAGTCTATGAAATCATATATTTGGTCTCAGACCTTGAACTTTATACATCAGTTGTATCGCAATTGGCAAATTGTCGTCTTGGTAAAATTACTCTAACATTTTTAAAGCCTGCAACATTAGGAGCATTGTGTTTACAAAAGGCGAATTTAATCTTAACAAACTTCCTCAAGGAAAATAAATAATGAAATCAGTGATAACATTACCTGTACTTATATTATAGGATAATAGCACGTGCATGTACGGTGTGACGGTAGGTCATGGTAGGTGATAATAGTGTTTGATGTTACACATTATATCTATAGATAGGAAGAATGTATGTCGTGATGTCTGACTTTGAATGTCTTAGATGACGCAAACGATTTAATTTATTTATTATTACTGTTTAAAATTCAGGACAAGGACGAGAAATACCTTCATGAATTCAGTATTGGAGGCATTTCAATTACAAGGTCGAGAAAACATTGTTGTAATCACGATTCCTGTCGTGTTGTTTCCTCAAGAGCGTTTAGCACTTATGGAAAGTACAATTATTTGCACGAACCGTACAATTGGCTCTGTGAATATTTATGATGTGATGTTACCAGAAGGTTCTGACATTAGTAGTCAAGGTGCAACTGATCTAACAATCGGAATGTTTGTTACGGGTATGAAGGTATGAAAAGTAAACATTTTGCAAAGTTTAATCTCAGCAATGTGGGCAATTCGGTCAAGTCATGCTTACATAATAATTGCATAATCCAGATTATCGGTTGTAATGTTGAAAGGTCATGAGTTCATGCTCATTGGGATGACATCCACATCGATGATAATGAGATGTCCTTCATTATTGTTGTTATGGCATGCATTATTATTATGTGTCATAGGCTTGGCCAGCATGAGTGTACCTTTGTTCATCGCCGAAGTCTCACCACCTGAGGTCAGAGGTCGTCTAGTGACCCTCAACAACATTTTCATAACAGGAGGGCAATTTGTGGCCTCCATTCTTTGCGGCGCTTTTGTCAACGTCGATGAAGGTTGGAGGTGAGTCCTGTCATTGGGTTGGGTTCACACGAATGTTTTTGTCTGTGTCGTTGTAGTTGGGGACTACCATTCAGCTCGTGCTGATTGCCCCATCGGCCAAAAGACGAAGACGTTCGTGTGAACAACAGATTTTTGGACATTTGGAAACATTCCAGGTACATGCTAGGTCTTGCTGGTGTCCCATCCTTAGTCCAACTGGTGGGCATGATGTGGATGCCCGAGTCGCCCCGGTGGCTGATGGCCCAGGGTCGACTGGAAGAAGCCAGGGCAGTGCTGAGAAGGACCAGGGGTGGGTCTCAGGCGGCGGTGGACGAGGAGATCGAGTCCATCCGAATAACCTGCGAGGAAGATCAAGCCTGCAAAGAAGACGAAGGACAATCTTCATACACTATTGTCCGGATCCTGACCTCCACTGCGACCCGGAGGGCGCTGGTGCTTGGCTGTGTCTTGCAGATGTACCAGCAGATTTCGGGGATTAACACGGTCATGTAAGTGGCCATCGCTGGTTGTACGCTGTATCACTGAAAGAGCATGTCTTGTGCAGGTACTACAGTGCCAGTATCATCCGTATGGCTGGAGTCAACGACAACTCGATGGCCATCTGGTTGGCAGCCGGTGTGGCTGCAGTCAACTTCGTCTTCACTTTCGTTGGGTTGTACCTGGTGGAAAGAGCAGGCCGAAGAAAGCTGACCCTGGGGTCACTGGCAGGGGTGGTAGTGGCACTGGTATTTCTAGCTGTGGGCTTCCAGCTGTCACATTCGTACGCACCTCTCGTGCAACAACCGGTCAATGGACAGGGTCACTGCTCTAGTGCTAGGTAAGTGCATAAATTCCGCTTTCTCTTTGTCTCCTTGTCCCTGAGGACAAAGCGACGTCCGTGTGAACCCAACACTGAATGTTTCAGGTCATGTTCCGACTGCACCTTCATGAGTGATTGCGGCTACTGTTACGAGAGCTTGTCAGACGGAGTGGCGAATAGCTCATGCCTGCTTGTTGCTAAAGGTCATGAGGACTCATTCTCCACATCGGGAAACTGCAGCCACCCCGTACTACAACCCTGGGTATGGGCCTATGGGTACTGCCCGTCCCAATACTCATGGATCATAGTGGTAGCCCTCTGCGTCTACCTCTTCTTCTTTGCACCAGGTGAGACTGCCAGTTTGTTCTACACGATTCGACAATGATCCCCACTGTTTCGTAGGTATGGGACCAATGCCATGGACCATCAACTCCGAGATTTACCCTCTTTGGGCGAGGAGCACCTGCACATCCGTGGCGACCTCGGTTTGCTGGATGTTTAATCTTCTGGTGTCTATGACCTTCCTGTCACTCACAGGAGCCCTCACCCAATACGGTAAGCCACTCAATTACAAACAATGAATAGCAAGAACCATCCCATTTTTGATAATAGAATGCATCACTTTAATGTGTAAAGTTGTAAGTACAAATTATACCGCCTTGGTTATATCATAATAGGTGAAGCGGTACCTGGGTTGAGACAGAGCTTGAATCCTCCTGGACGGACCCACCTGAAAAGAATCATTGTTGTGAAACAATAGCAAATGACATGAGTACTAATAAGGCTAATACTTACACGGAGCACTGCCCCTGGGATAGGTCGAGGCACTGAGAAAGGCATCTGGAATTCCGGATGAACTTTCCTCGGGACTGCCAGCCTCTCTGTCCTCTGGCTGCACTTGTACGGAAGCACTACTTTCTTGACACGCACGATGCTTTCACTGCTATCCTCCTTTGCACACAAGATTGGTACATTGTATTGGTTCCGGTCGTGGCGCGGTATCAATTCTGATGGAAGCGTTGAGTTCCGTCGAAGTGTGTCGTATATCTTCTCAGCTCGCGTACGGTTGTCGTCTCCTGTCTTGGGAACATCTGGTATGCAGAGGTGCTCAAATGGATTGTGCTTGAACTCCAACTGTCGTGCCAGCTGGAACGGTTTGCCTATGACGGCTCTGGGGTTGTCAGAGAACATCTTGCACTCCATGATTCTCTTGACGCTTGGACAGCACGTCACGTCTATGAAAGACTTTGACATCACTTTCGGCTTACGCGGCTTCTCTGCCAGTTCCACTTTCCGTAGAGGCCCCAGAGTATCAGGCTCCGAGTACATTACAGACGATGTCTTCATGCCTAGCACATTCTTCTCCAACGTTGGCGCCTTCAGGATCATGATTGGAGGTTCAACATGTGGCGGCTTAGATGGTTCCTTGTGAGGCTTCTCGTCCTTCTGTTTAGGTGGTTCCTTGCGAGGCTTCGCGTCCTTCTGTTTAGGTGGTTCCTTGTGAGGCTTCGCGTCATTCTGTTTAGGTGGTTCCAAGTTACGCTTGGTCTTCATGTCCATTTGCAGAGGCCTACCTCTTGCCTGCCGCATAAGCATATCAGCTTGGGTCACAGTCTCCTTGAAGACTTTCTCGAGGTTCTGGACTACGCCCGATTGGACTCCGACCAGTTTCTTCGGGCGTACTGCCAGCGTCACCAGTAATCCCCGGATATCACTTTCGTCCCTGTGCTTGGACAGTTCTATGATGCGGTTGGTTGGCACGTAACTGAGGGTCGCCTTTTTCACTGTCCATTGCGGGTCTTTCGGGTGGGAGTAGTCCTTATGTATTGGCCGAGGCTTGGAAAGTCTTGCGGTCAGGTTCTCCTGCCTCTCCCACAGCTGCTTCTTGGTCATGCCACCAAACGCGACGTCGTTGGAAAGGAACTCGATATCGTCGCTGTTGACGACACTTTCAACCGCCCCATCGTTCTTCCCCTTGAGATTGATGAACCTTCTTCTCATTTTTCACCAGTTTTTTGATCCGTGAACTGAAGGGAATATGCTTGCCAGTAGACATGTAAAATGTAACTACTGACGATTTGTAGGCAACACTGAAAGTCAACAACGCGTTGACTGTTGGGCATGACATCGCACCATGGTTACAAATGCAGGGTAGGCAACACTTGACATATTTTGGGAGCCAACAGCCACTTGTATGCAGGATCTCATTTCATCTTGACTACAATAAATTGTGATGTCACTAGCAACTGTTAAAGAACTGAGGTTACCATAATTCACAACTGTCATTTCAGGTGCTTTCTACCTGTACGCATTCCTGGCTTCTACTGGTTTTGTGGTCCTGTACTTGCTCCTGCCAGAGACAAAAGGTGTCAGCTTGGAGGATATGGAGGTCCTCTTCTCCCAGAGCTGGTGCTGCCCTGGAGCCAACCTGCAGAGGACGGAATCTGGGAGCCTGCAAGAGACCAGACGATCAAGGGACGGATCGCAGTACGTACCAATTCCTGGAATGAACCATAGATCTCATCTCTCGAACCCTGCAAGGATGTGACCCTTATGGCTCTTGCTGACTCTTTGTTTGTTTACTGTTGCTTCACCAGTGCAAATCTTTCGTAGCTCCTCCTCCTCCTCTCAGCAATAGGAATTTTCCATTATGGCATAATGTGAAACACTAGTTGCTTTGTGTTGGTGTATCTACCTGTACATTCATTCTTAAAGTGATCATATTTCACTATTCTCTTTCTCTGTTTGTGTTTTGTTGCAGTGGTAATGGCAAGGTACTGTATGAGTTGTCCATCAATTGCGTTGGGCTCTGCACTAATTTCTCATCCTTTTTAAAACTTCATAATTAACCATTTTGCATAGAACAGAGTTGCCAACACAATCCTTGGACAAGTGCAATAACCTTTATTGACGCTAATCCGAATTTTTGTTTAAACTTTTCAGAGGCCAAGCTGGAGACATGAACGGCCATGCTTCTGTAGATTCCAGAAAGCATACTCAAGAAGAGAGATTTTAAGTATAGGTCATAATCAGCAGGTCCCAGTCTCGCTCCGAAGTTGCGTTCATTGCTCCAGCACTGCATGTTGCAATAAGGACATAGTTAGGGCTGGTTGCTTGAAATCAAATGAGATAAAATCTCTGAATCCATACAGGTCATACTGTAATACCAGCCCTTAGTAACATCATCATTACCTCATGAAATGGTCTGGACATATAAAGGGCATCCTAAGTGAGTGAACTATTTGTTGAGCTAAAGGGTCTCCCAAAGTTGATTCTGGCTTGTTGGTCTAATTGACGATGTCACTTGCCAAAGGGCCCAAGTCCCAAAATTTCGAAAAACCATTTTATTGCGGATTACTACTCTTGGAGTCGGGCCTCACAGCCCTGGTGAAGATGAAGAGCCAAAGTCAATCAGAAGTGCCTTAAAATTGAATGTGATGATTTGTGGTCCATTGCCTGCTACTGGACTTGGGCCCTTTGGCAACTGACTGGACGTAAATCAGATTCTGATTGATGTTGATAATAATTAACAGAGTATGGAAATAAAACTGGTCACACCTTTCTTTGTAGTACTACTTTATGAATATGATATGTTCAGATGGACAGCAGGACAGGCATGACTATACCAGTGAAATTTGCAACATGAAATGTTGGTGCGGGTGTTCAGTTGCCAAAGGGCCCAATCCACTGATTTTGACCTTCAATAGACTCCGACCCATTGCTTTCTACTAGATTATGTTTATGCCACTAGGTGTGTATAATGGTGCCCTATTTCCTATTAGCATCATAAACTGCAAAACTCTGAATGGAGCAATTATGCAGTTTTTAGTCTCTCCTGAAAAATTTCACCTCGTGAACTTGGGCCCTTTGGCAAGTGACGTCTTCAATTGTTCTTACATTTCTGTCAAGTTCATCCCACAAAAACTCGACATGATTCAAATAGAGTTCAAGTCAGGTGATTGGGCCAGTCATTCCATATTTTCCAGTTCCGTTTTCTTCTTATTTGCTAAATAGTTCCTGAACAACTTCGAGGTGTGTTTTGGGTCATTATCCTGTTTTAGGACATAGCTATGACCAACCAGTCTCATGCCAGAGGGAATAGCAAGTGATTGGAAAATGCAGTGGTAACCTTCTTTGTACAAAATACCCTCAATTTGCACAAGGTCACTCACCCTTTTCCCTGCAAAAGACCCCCACATGATGACTGAACCCTGTCTGTGGTTTACAGTTGGTTCTACGCATTGGCTCATCATCAGCTCACAGGTGAGCTCCAAAACATAACCTGTCTCGCTTCCCGCACAAATTTTGAACTTGGACTCATCTGTGAAAAGCGCCAGAGCATTGTTACACACTCCAGAGGTTTACGAGATCAGCAACCGATTCTGATTGTTCTGCTTACATAGCAATGGTGTAAATGAGCAGCTAAGCAACCCTTGAGACCACGATCGAGCAGGTGATGCTTGGTAGCTGAGACTGATATTGGGATAGCTCACATATCATTCGCGTCTTTGCGAATTTTAGGGGCAGTGTCAGTCCTGTGGAGCTTTCTTAGGATGCAGATGAACTTGTCCTCCCTATCTGAAGTGACTCATGGTCTTCAGAGCGAATGCAGTTTGAAGGACCTTGAGGAATTTAACATTCTCCCTTTTCAAATAGTCCTCTTCCCCTGGCTCCTTTAGAAGGTACTTATAGTCTGTCCAATTTTCTGAGGCATTTATTCTGGCCCACCTTCCTGTCTTTCAGCTCATTTAGCAATCCTATCCTCTTTTCCTCCCAAGTCTTTCTCTGCCACTCTTCGTCATCTTCAACACCCCATTCCCTTTCCTTTCTTTTTAAGTCCTTCCACTGTAACTGATTTTCTCCGCTCATCCTCATCACATCCGTCCATATCGTCCCCAACAGAGTGCCTTGATCCATACTCTCAATTTTGGCCATCCAACGTAATTCCCCGCCTATTGCCGCCACCTCCACCTCTACCACACAGTAAATACAATGTACCCTGGGGTATTTTTGGTCAACCCGAGCTATGGTTTTATAAATCCCTCCTGAACACTCTCCAGTACTGGCCCCACCTTCAATCCCCAAATCTCCACCCCTTGCAGGAGAATGGTTCTGACCAAGGCAGTGAATAAACTCTTGAACACTCCCCATTGCTCAATTTTAGCCACAATTTTATACCATCTATTCAATAAAGAGATTCCTCTATAATTCCCCACTACCCCTTTGTCCCCACCGTCTCCCAGCGAGGCATGGTAACGTCTCGGCTTGCTGTGCGGAAGGTCCCGGGTTCGATCCCCGCCCAGGAGTTCCCCTTCGCCTGCATCAGGAGGGTCTCTGACCTGTGCCTTGGAGGTGTATGGCAACCTAACCTCCAGGGAGACTGCACATGACTCTTTTTCAGACTTTGCACTTGCGTCTCCTCCCCAGAAATCCCCATCTTTACCCCATAGCCTTTCATCTTCGCACCAGAGTTGAAGAAAAATTAAAGAAAATTGATGGAAAATGGTTGAATTCCACCCCCCTCCTATCACATGGTAAAGTTTAAAAATATATATTTTTTAAAGTGCCTCCCTCCATTTCTCAGGGATTTCCTCTCTTTCCCAGATATAATTAACTAACCGAGCTACTACTTCTACCATCCTATCACCACCACCTTTAAAAATTCATTAACTATACCATCTGCCCCTGGCGCTTTCCTTCGTTTTTATCTCCTTATACTATCTTCTATCTCCTGGCCTGTTATCTCTCGATCCCACAAATTCATGCTATCTTCTCTATTAATTGGGAATGCCACAGTGGTCCTACTCCTTTCCCCTTCCAAAAGTGCTACGAAGTGGTCTACCCAGGCCTGGTCAGTGATTGACTTATCCACAGCCTGTCTCCCCTTGACCGTCCCTCTGTCAATTGTTACCTGCCAACCCACTAGAACAGGTAAATATGGAATGGCCAGCCTAATCACCTGACTTGAACCCTATTTGAATCGTCAAGCTTTTGTGGGATGAACTTGACAGAAATGTAAGAACAATTAGACCAACAAGCAAGAATCAACTTTGGGAGACCCTAAAGGAGTGCAGGAATAAAATACCAGTCGAGACTTTGCAATACCTTGCCTCCAGAATGCCTAGAATATGCAAAGCTCTAAATAAGGCCAAAGGCGGGAAATATGAAAAATTCAAAATTTAACTATGATAAGGAAGTGTGTATAGCTTTTCATTAGGTTTCTTAAAACACACTAAATTTTGATAAAATAAAGCTTATTTTATGTTTCTGAACTTTATATTAGAGCTTTAATGACCAAAAAATCATGTTTATAGGGGTGATGCTAAACTTCTGAGCAGAAGTGTAAGTTTATATATAAGATGTATACACTGTATTAATCCAATCATTACCAATCATTACCAGCTTCTGGCATTTTGACATCCTTTGCAGTTGTTGTTGTGTCACCATTTTGAGCTGGAAAGTTACATGACATTTCAATGAAGCACTTGTAATTGTCACCCATATCATTTACCTTTCTTTGCCGGTGTCAATTCTTCATTCAGGTAATAAATTGTAATCGATCTCATCATTTGAGGACATCCCATCATTGATCTCTTCATCACCCACGTGCACGTCACTTGCATCTCCATCTGAATGAAGTTTAATTTTTAAAATACATTACAGAAATTTTATGAAGAATATTATACTGCAGCAGTTCTGAATTTGTCAATAAAAATATTTAAATATTATTATTGTTTATGGTCGCTAATAAGGTTGTATAACATAAAAGGTTTCATATTCACCAGGATAAAATAGAGGCATAAGGCTAAGGTATGGATCCTGCCCATCTGAATGTCGTTGTAGTAATGTTGAAACGTTATTAAATACTATAAACCCTGATTTACATATATTGGAAAATATTATTACTTGTGCTTTGGCGGTATTAGATCCATCTTGGCGGGAGAATCAACAACCAGCCAACTACATAAGTGAAACTGATATATTTGAGAAAAACCTGTTCTTTCATCCCAATAACAGTTATAGACAGCAACTTTGGTAAGCGGTACTGTACACGCAGAAGCTATTGATATATCAATACAGTGGAGCATCGATTATCCGAACAGAGTCTGCCAAGGGGGTGTTCGGATAACTGATTGTTCGGATACCCGAACTATGAAACTAAGAAACAGTGATATTAACCACACTGCACTTACTTTTTTGGGAAGACGTGTTGATGACTGTCACAACTGAAGGACAAATTACTTGTGCTGTGAAATAAAAAGGGAATAAATTGGAATGTTCCATACTGGCATCACAGGTATCAGACTCTATCAGTATCTTATAATTATTAGCTATCCGCAAACAAAGAGTGGAAAATAATACAGGGAGTTCCTGATGAGTAGGTCATCCGGGTGCCAGAAGATAAATTCGAATAAAACAAGTACAAAAGCTAGTGGAAAGGAATGTAAAGGAACCAACCTGTACCAATGGAGAAGACATCAAAGATTCTGATTTGCCCCCTAGACATGTTCCGCAACATGGCCATGCACAGATTTGGCTTGCTGTACTGTATATGCCAGAATAGCTTACAGCCTTACGTGGCAAGTGCCAAAGTCATTTTTCTTGTAAGCAGTGACTTTTTGAACTGAACTTACTATTAAGCAAATCGGTACTTTACTTCAGATACTCCTCAGAATTATTATGCTACCTAACAATTAGCGACTTATGCAATTTTTAGGGGGATGCCTTTAAATAACATCATAGAGGCAAACTTTACATCCGCAGCAAAAAGGGCCATGGTCTCAAAATGGGTAAGAATAAATGAAGAAACAGCTTACTGCATCTCAAATCAGAATCACTGATTGCTACCACTAGAAGTAATACAGTTTGAATAGTGACACAAATACCTTCAATTTATACATCTTCATCTTTCTCCTGAACAATCCCCCATTCTTTGCATACATTGTGGAGAATGCAACATGACACAATAATTTTGCATGCTTTTGATGGATCATACTCCAGTTGACCTTTTGACAAGTCAATACACCGGAATCTTGACTTCAACTCTCCTGCAAAGAGAGATGTAAAAATCTTCTTTCATTATAACTACGAGATCACACTTACCTATGGCATGACTGATGAATTGATGCCCCTTTTTATGTCGCTGATTATACCTGTACTCTTTTGCCGTGGTTGGGTTTCTGACGGGTGTCAAAATGTATGGCTGCAAAGGATATCCTTTGTCTCCTAGAAGAGCACTCCTGGGCTTGATGACACCTGATTCAAAGTTGTGCTTGATTCGTGACTGATCCCACACATATGAATTGCTGCAGCTCCCTGGCCATTTTGCTACGACACTCAGAATCTGCCTCTTGGCATTGCATATCTGTATGAGAAAATTAATTTTGTCAGATCAGTCCGGATCAGTCTAATACAGGAGGTAACAATTTCAGTTATAGATGTTTCACTGTGTCATGCAAAATAATGTGGACTCTTCAATAGCACCAAATGATATGCAGCATATATCTGCGTAATGCCAAAACTGATGGCATAACTCAATATTGACATTTTTCTGGGTTGACCCATTATTGCATAACACTGTCCAATTATCCCTCCGCTTTCGATCACTTCTGTGTACGTTGACTGACACCAAGTTCAACATATGTACCAGACACTACACATGGGTTTGCTGCTATAAATTAATTAATATATAACATGTTTTGATAATCTACGTATGTAAGGCAAAGTTTCTTTGTTTTTTGTTTTCCCCTGGCAACAGCACTTAGTTGGTGATGGAAGCAGGTCGTGTGAAGAATGGGCTACTCTGCTAGTCATGCATAACAAGAAAATAAAAATCCAAATTTCTAGGATTGTCTCATAGTAATGGAAGCATTGACAACTGCCTGGGAATGTAAAATTTAATTGAAGAAAAAAGATTTAACATAAACACTGCCTGAACTCGCCAACGTGCTTCCCTACTTCGTTTCTTTCTTGGGATGGCCTGCATTATTGCGTGGCTCTGGTTACATTTCAATACATACCAACTGTACATTGATGGAATGTGTGGACATCTTGTTGACATATGCATGTGGGTTCACACTTGGGGCTCTTATCTGTACATGGGTAGTGTCAATGGCACCCACAATGTTGGGAAGTCCACATGTTTCCTTGAACCCTGCCTGGAAAGACGCAAAATGCCATCCATAATTAATGTGCATAACTAATAATTAATGGGATTTAATATCGTTACACTACGGTACCTTTGTCTTTTCCACTTCCTCCATGGGAAAGGCAACCAATTTGGTCATACCCTGCAACAGGGCATTCACAACCTGGTCCAGGGCATGACTAACAGTTGCTTGGCTGAACGGGTGATGATCGCTGCCGTCCACAATTGCTGCCTGGTATCCCCCCAATCCAAAGTACCTGAGAGCAATCAAAACCTTCTCCTCGACAGACAGTGCCCGAGGGTTGGTTCCCCGTGGAGAGAGGTACGGTCGAAGCTCATCGCAGAGGAAGAACACGGCGTCCTTAGGGAGGCGGTACATCAGGAGGAAGTGATCATCAGGCAGCTCAAAGGCATTCCTGCGGTCCCTCAGGACCCTCTCCCTACGGAAGTGGAGTCTCATCATCACGTCCACCACGTACGCAGCAGCCAACATCTCAGGCCTCTGTGATCACAGACACTGCATGCAACCAACCTAAAACGGTCCAACCGGTGTAAGTGAATGTTCACAACTTCACATGCAGGCAGCTGTGCTGGGCAATGATACACCCTGCACGTGCAGCCACTGCAACGTTTAGATCTGTCCCGCACTGCCCCCGAGGCTTACCTCCGCCAGCCTCCAGAACCAGCCACAACTCTAAAGCCGGCTTGAGTTGCCTCGACTCGAGTTTGTCTACATCGCCCGCGCCATGTTTGCAAAGCCGCGGGGGATGCTGGCGTACGAGAATGCATCTGTCCTCAGCAGATGGCAGCACCATCGCACACCCTGATTTAACATTAAAGGAATATTATACGCGTAAATAACATTGCAAATTCTCCCATGCAATGTGCAAAACGTATTGTACGGCAGCCTCTTCCCGGACATACCATCCGAATGGGATAATATGAAATGATGAAAACGTGCGAGCCGTTCATAGCGTGTGCTGAGAGGTGCGAGCAGGTCCCTCGTCGGAATGACAAGGCAGGAGGTGCAGCTGGGAACTCATACTTACCTGGCACGGGACATACCTTGATCACCAAGGCGGTTGTCCCAGGGCGAGGCCCTTCCATTGCACTGCGGTTGGGTTGACCCCTGCGATTATCCCAAATGTGGATAACTCGAGTGCGTTATTTCTGGTAGTGGGGGACTGCGTTCGCGCTAACCCCCGATCAACCAATCAAAAGACAATACAATTATCTGGGGTCATGCGGTACCTGCCGTATGCCCACGGATGTTACCCATTCATTGGCGTGATCTCGGTTAACCCGCGTCACGTTCTCTCCGATAATCTCACTTATTGTCTCATTGTAGGTTATGTATTTAATCACAACACATCGAATCTGGTCTGGACGAACCGTGTACTCAACAAGAATGATGGATTCAAATAAAGCGGGCCGGCCGGCATGTCAGGGTTGGAAATACCAACCCGCGCCTTATTTCCAGGCGTGCACCACAATGGTGGCAGTCGGAGGCGAAGGCTTGTAAAATGCTCCTGCGGTTGCTTGGTCGGCTGAAGAACTGGGTGGTGTGGTCGTGGACGTACCTCTGGGCCTTCTGGTTCCTGCTGGTCGTCTTCGTGCTCTACTACCTGCGAGGACCGCTCAAAATCAGCGAGAACATCAGCATGGGTGAGTCCCCCACTGGCTGTCAGGCCGTCTCTCGGCCACTCCAGGCCCCTACGTAGTATCCCGTTCATGCTGCGTGACCTCCAGGTTGTGTTGACTGTTGATGGGGTCAGAGTTCATGGTGTAGGATCAGCTGTGGCATGTCACGCCATGTTCGGTTACGTAAGTGAGGAAGGGTTGGATTCAAAATGCCCGCTTCTACGTGCAAACCTGCATCAAAGATGGCGGCCACTGCAGTAGCCTGCTTTATTACTGTGCGTATGGCCGTACCCGCTGGGGGTTAACTAGAGGTCAACCCCTGACATGTCCTCGCCGCCTTCACCAAACATGCTGGCCGCCCCTGGGCCGCCCCCAGTCCATTTGACTCCATGTCAAGTGCTGCCACCTTTGAGGCAAGCAATAATGCTGTGGAGCACGAAGCCTGTAATAAAACACACCCTGTCCCTGGCTGACCTCGTTTACTCCCGTCAATCACACGTACATCAACCGTGGATACTTTTTTTCACCCCCACTGAGACGGAGGGGGGTGCTTCGAGTGTGGGCGGGAAAGCAGCTTTGCCCTTTGTGTGGAGAGGTCAAGGGGTGTCGGCCACGGAGAGACAACGGGGCAGGCAACGGTACTCGTCGGTGTCGACCGCGTGCCACCGGTACAGGAAGGGTCTGCCAAGGAGGGGCTCATCCAGTGGCGGTGGTGTTGCCGCGTCGGCGCAGGCGGAGTGGGGCAGCCAGCACCCCTCCCGGAGGCGGCACAACAAGGAGGGAGGAGTGGGAGGTATCGATCCCGCATCCTCCAGAGTGCCATCGATCTGCTGCTGGTGGTGCTCGAGGAGGGCTGCTTGGGAGAGACCTGCTCGGGATAGGACTCGGATTCGTCTTCGGGATCAGTCCAGGCCTGGCCATGTGGGACTGTAAGGACAGGGAACTCGTCTTGGGCTCTTTGGACGGGGGACATAAGCCACGAGAAACACTGCACTTGGCAATGTTGCTGGCCGGGTGGGCTTGCCATAAGGACAGCTGTGGAAGGGATTTGGGACTCTTCGTACAGGTTGTCATAGGCTGTTAATGCAAATTTTAGAGTTGCAACTAGGTCACAGATGCTGCAAATTCGCTGGGTGTAGTCACGAGCCAGCGTTATGGTACTCTCCAATGTAATCATGCAGTTTCACATTGGGGTGGAGGCATTAGCAGTTTTGCATTGAACTCGTTGCAGCTGCTGACCAGTCACTATGGCCACTAATGCACCAGTGATTAATAGTAATGCTTTTAATGTAGCAACCGTGAAGGCTGAGGATGCTATTCATGAAAATGTCACAGGTGGTATATTGGGCCAAATGATGTTCATTGTTCTTCTTGGATTGCTGCCATTCAGCTGCCACTCTCTGACAGGAGTAATACCTGTTGAAGCGGCATATTCCTAAAGAGATGTGATACGCTACAACTCATGCCATGTACAGTAATAGTCTTATTATCAGCATTGTTGTCATTGTGATGCCATCAGCACCAACAAGTTCCAATGTGATTATAACAGAAGGTCCTGGTAACGTGAGTGAGCGTTGCCTCATTTGCTGATCAGTACTCTGCTTTTATTGTGGCATAAAGGATTTGGTTGACATGTGTCAATGGATGATACCTTTACAATTTATTTTACTTTCAGTAACTGTTTTAATGGGATAAATTCCCCCTGTATGCAACAATGTGCTGATACATGTGGCTAATGTTTTGTGTTTTGCAGCAACAACTTTCCTGAGCACCCTGACACCAAAATTCTATGTGGCGCTTACTGGGACTTCCTCACTCATCTCCGGTCTCATTTTGGTATGAATATAGCTAGTGTTGTATGCTCAGGTAAAGGCAATTTCAATATTGATTTCATTTTCAGATATTTGAATGGTGGTACTTCCGGAAGTATGGGACATCCTTCATAGAGCAGATGTCTTTGAATCACCTGAGCCCATGGATCGGAGGTGGTGAAACTGCAGGTGCCACTGGGGGGGCCAATGGAACAGGAGGGAACGGTGGGGGGTCGTCTGGATCAGGTGGAGGAGGGGCTGGTAGCAGTAGCGGAGGAAGTTCTTCAAGCAATGGAACAAGCAGAGGGCAATCTCAATCTGTACCAGGTGATTATACAGGATGCTGCCCAAATCTGCAGTAGAGGAGTGGGGTCAATGGGAGTGAGAACATGTTGGTTTGCTCACTTAAATTTCAACTTGCAATATGTGCTATAAGGCTTCCTCTGCAGTATGGAGTGTTTTTAAATCTCTGCTGTAGACATGGAGGTAGCTGGTAATTATTTACTGTCTTAAAAATATATTTTTGGAATGTGGAAATGGAAACAATTTGGTGGAACCTCCAAAGTGCTGTCATTAGTCCAGATGTGCCCACAATGTAATAGTTTTGTGGAAAGTCTTTTTTTTCTGGTAATGCTTTAAGATGTAAAACATCTGTTGGATACATGCAGTCCACCTCCTAAATACAAAAATACTCCAATTTATAAAGAGAAGCCCAAACTGTTGGTTAAATCACCACACTCCAGCAACCCATGATCATGACCAACTGGCACTTGCTAGTTATATTGTGAAAATCTACACAAAGTATTGCATCAAGATATTTATTGTGGTTGACTTTACAAATTCTATGTCATTCAATATTACAGAGTGCAAAGTATGGCACAACCCACTGAATCTCTTCCGAGGATCAGAGTACCAACGCTTTTTATGGGCAACCAACAAGGAGCCCTTGACATATTACGACATGAATTTATCTGCGCAGGATCACCAGACTTTTTTTACTTGTGAAGCTGATTCTTCTCGACCAGAATATGAAAGTGAGCATGGTTTTATCATTTCATTTTACCTGAGAATAAGATGCTGATGTCAACATTATCTTCCTGACAAACAGTAATGCAGACAGCATGGCGAGAGCGTAATCCAGGGGCAAGGATCAAGGCAGCGAAGAAAGCGCTTGAAAAGAATCCTGAGTGTGCCCCTGCATTGATTCTGCTTGCTGAGGAGGAGGCCACCACCATACCGGAAGCCGAGAGAATTCTGAAGCAGGCACTTAAAGCAGCAGAGGCCAATCTGAGAAGGTCACAACAGACAGCACATCATGGACAAGTGCAAGAAGCAACTCATAGTGAGTGAGACTTTTATTTAAAATAATTGATATGTTGCTAGCAGTGATAATATCTTTTTCTTGCAGGAAGAGATACAAATGTACTCATTTACATAAAGAGGCGCCTGGCCATGTGTGCAAGGAAACTTGGCAGACTTAAGGAAGCTATCAAACTATTTAGAGACGTGAGTTTGAAGAATGCTTCTCTTGAACCTTTCATTTTTCACATGACTTGTACTTTGAAGGCTGATGTGGGCTGCTACATTTGACATAAATTACCATGCTTATATTTGCCTCTTTTTTTCCCAGTTGACAAAAGAAGTACCAGCAATGCTGAGTGTCCTCCAGGTACAAGAGAACCTTATTGAAGCCCTGCTGGAAACGGGTGCATATGCAGATGTACAGGCGGTGCTGGCCAAGTACGACGACATCTCCCTCCCCAAGTCAGCAGCGATCTGCTACACGGCTGCCCTCCTCAAGGCGCGGGCAGTGGCAGAGCGCTTCTCCTCAGATGCCACCTCGGGGGGTACCCCTTGTGCAGCCCTCTCCTCGGGTGGGCGCAGGGGATGCTCTTCTTCCTCCAATGGCTGGGGGGGTACCTTAAGTGCTGCAGAGATGGCAGCGGTGGAGGCGGTGCACCGGGCTGTGGAATTCAACCCGCATGTGCCAAAGTACCTCTTGGAGACCAAGGCACTTGTTCTGCCCCCAGAGCATGTGCTGAAGAGGGGTGACTCGGAGGCAGTTGCATATGCGTTTTTTCATCTTCCTCACTGGAAGAGGGTGGATGGGGCACTGCATCTGTTGCACTGCACCTGGGAGGGAACCTTCCGGATGATTCCCTACCCACTGGAGAAGGGACATCTCTTTTATCCATACCCCACCTGTACAGAGTGTGCTGACAGGGAACTGTTGCCAGGTGAGGATGGAGTTAATAAGTTTTTCTTTTTAAATCAGGGGGCATAATTGTAACTGACTGAAGTATATAAATTTGTAAAATTACACCTAACCAGTCCACGTTCTTTCCCAGCTTTCCATGAAGTGAGTGTGTATCCCAAGAAGGAGCTCCCTTTCTTCATCCTGTTCACAGCTGGACTGTGTTCCTTTACGGCGCTGCTGGCTCTCCTCACCCACCAGTATCCAGAGTCCATGGGCGTTATGGCCAAAATGGTTGGTTGATTTTCAAGTGCGAAATTTCCTTCTGCCAAGAAGTGATAGCTTTCTAAAAAAATCCTTTCATGTTACTACAAATTTTTTAGAAGTTGCGGCTTTGATAGGCTCCAGTGTGCTGAACGCTACTAATTTTTCCACAGGTGTTAGGTTGGGTGTCAATGCCATTCCATTACATTCTGGACAAACTGGAGGCAACCCTGCCTGCCAACCTTCTTCAACATCTCTCGAGAGTGTGACCTTCTATCAACCCGGGCTGTACAACTCTTTTGTCGACCGTAACAACCCCATTTTTTGACCCAGTTGACCCAGGCTGAATGAAGTGGCAGTCTGATCTCATATCCAGTGACCCTTTCTTTTATTTAAAAAATATATACTATGATGAAACAACATGTTGCTATCCTCATTTTGAACAAAAAAAGCCTATTTGCCAAAACTGGTTCCAATTTACTATTTTATTTACTTTGCATTTTCTTAAATGCTGCCACAGCTGACTGTGATTTCTGGTGATTTCAGCTTTCAGTTTGCAATATAAGAGCGTGTGTGGTGAAGTTTGTAAATGGAATCATTTCTGATACGACCTACAGGAAATGCTGTTACAAATCAAAGCTGATAACTGCAGTAGCTTGTGATTCGAGTTGTGATTACTAGTCCCATATCAATTCCGAGCCAATAATCTAAATTGCTATTGAGTGTAGGTAACTCATATTATCTTGGAATTTCACTTATCTATAATGTTACTATGTATAAGCCCTCTGGTCCACCGCCAAATTGTTTCCGCCACTTTCCCATTGGCCCGCATTCTACCATGCGCCATAGGGTGTAAACAATGCATCTGGTGAGTTGCCGGGAAAACTGTCCATGCCTTCTCTGTACTGTTGCCCAGTTGGCACTACTATGATATTGTTTACGGAGTCAGGACAGACATGTTCTCACTTCTCCCTAATCGGGCCGTTCGAAGTCTGCTGGAAGGTTAACGTTACACACAGATTCTAGAAGTGACCTCCCAGGCCATATTCCACTATTCAAATGGTCCCGCCCTTTTTCCCTCCGATTTCTCCCACCAGGTGGCATCCAGGTGCTAGCATGTGGCATTGCATAAGCCCCCCCGCCCACCCACTTCCCACCCTCTTGCCCTCCTCTCAATGGAATGACGAATTGATGATGATTGATGACTGATGACTCTCCCCCCTCCACACATCCTTGAAACCGGCTGACCCGTCACTCACTCAGACGTCGTCTCCCGGTCTGGTCTGCACCCCCCCTGGCCCCATGAGCCTCATCGTCATCACCCCATCACCCGTCGCCGCTCAAACGCCCTGAAGGCACACGATCCGGTTCCAACCCCTACCTCTCTTTCTTTCTTTTTTTTTTGCTGCATATACAACCAGGCTTCCCAGCAAAAACCTTGTCTGCACGTCAGAAGAAGAAAGGAAAGGAAGAGAAACTACTGCAGCTGCTTGGGGTGGTGCTGTTATTAAAAGCCTGTGCCTCGTCCACGTAGACTCATACCGTCACCCACCCACTGCTGGGATCCTTTTGTTAAAAGGCAGCGTAAGCATGGACCTCAGCCAGCGGGCCACCGACCTCATCAGCCAGTTCCAGGTGCTGCAGGAGGCCAGGGAGTACAGCTACAGGATCTTCCAGGAGTAAGTTTTACAGGCGGAACCAGACCGAGTCACCTTGGCCGCTGCCCTTAAAAGAAGCAGTGTGCTGTTCGTTATAGGCTTCGACAGACGTAAGCAATATTACAGGGATTTTGCATTTTAAGAATGGGCACCAACGTTCCATTCTCTATTTTTGAGCAATTGTGCAAAGCTTGTGGAAATTGCAGGTACCTATGTGCCCGGTTTATGGCAAGTTGTACGTTGATATCACTGCGGAATTTAATCTTGTAGGAAGGATGGGAAACTCGTGTTTCGATCATTGCTAGAATTGATCAGGGGAGGCCTGGGGCTTCGACCTCCACAGTTCATATGCCAGCCAATAGCAACTGATAGCGGCTGACCTACAAGGGTCGGTACACCTCCCCACATCCTATATTATGTCTGAATGACAGGGTTTTATGGGATTGCAAACAATCTCCCCTCTGCAGTTAAAACAATGGCAATCGTAATGCAGATGTAGGTGCAAAGGAGAATGAAAGTTACAGCGCCATGCAAATATTCAGAATTATTATTGTGATATAACCCGAAACAATTTTCCAAATCTGCTGCCTCAGAAATTCTTCATTCTTCATTGGACAAAAAAGTACAAACAGATCTCCATAATGTGACAAAATATTAGTCTGAAAAATTGCGTGAAATGCACAAATTGCAGGAAAAAGTGCAGGAAGCATGTAGTTTGATACAATGACAGCAATGCATCGAGCTATGCCACCAGCCGAACGTTTTGCATTTTACTGCGGAGGCAAATATGGAAGATTCGGATGCCACAGTTTCATAGCCGCAAAGCCTATTGCTGCTTGTGGCCGTTTAGAATTTTGCAATTTAGCATGCAGTGGCTTACTGATATTGATAATTTGGAGGTGATATAGTGGAACAACTTACAGTTGGTGTACAGGTTCAGTGACTGCTTTTTGAGTGCAATGACTTAAGACACTCTTGGTGTCAAGAGCTAAACTCTCATGTAATCGTCTACAGCAAATCTAGACGAAAGCAGATATATCCAGATCAGGGGTATCTGACTTGTCTGTAATGTTATGCAGCAATTAATCCAGCTCTTCATGCACATATGCTAGTAAACCGGATCAAAATTATATATAGTGATTCACATGATTTGTTCAAAATGCCAAGGTTAAGTGAGGCTCAGTTTAACGCGACCTCAGCGTAATGTAATCGAATTGTTTTAAAAACATCGAAGGAAAAAATTCCAAAACATAAGGATTCTTTAAAAATAATAACAAGCACACCATAATGAAGCTGAGGATTTTACTTTATAACAGTCCCACTTTTGAATCTTTTTCATATCAGTAATTATAGCAATAGGCTTCTCGTGTCTTTTCACCAATATCTGATATATTAGAGGTGGGCTGAAGGACTGAAATTCTAGGTCACGTCAGTTAGGGCACAGACTATTGGTCACTACTTTATCTTCGAAAACAAGGTCATTATGTTGATGTGGAATAAGTGCGTCATTTAGTGACATGTCTTTCAGATCATTTTGATACATTTAATCTGATTCCGGGACTTTTATCTCGCATATTTCTTGGACATGGTGTAGGTCAGGGTTCATTTGTCAACAGGATAGATATTTTTTCCACGAATTCCCAGGGTCAACCCTGAAGGTTATGTTTAGCATTTATAGATACTCTGGTTAAGTTTTCTGCATAGATATTTCTGATGATAAATTTTTTGATCCTTGCTTGATACAATTGAGGAATGTTGTGATTGGCTGAGGGCAGACTTGCTTTGAAATTTACTCTATTAAAAAAAGGACCGACATCATTGTTCACATTAATAAGTAACAATGATAACAAAGTATGACATAAGTGACTGAAGTTGGTCAGTAGATCCTCTGCCTAGCATAAATGAACTGCTGTTAAAATATGAAAAACCCTGATCTTGAATACGTAATAGGGATGGAGATATTTTTATTTTGCTTATGAGGGGGTGTTGGGATGTTGAAGTGGGGGCTGAGTGTAATACTCCTCTTATATAATGCCATAACCTACCACAATGTTGAGTAATGTTGAGTCTTACTGATAAAGTTGGAACAGTTTCAATACTTGTGCAATAACATACAATATATAAATTCCAACTTTCATCATCACTGCCAGCTTTTCAATGACATCACTTTTGACATAAAAACAGAAGGTCATGATTTTCAAAATGTGGCCAAAGAGTGTATTGTTGGCCCTGGAGATCTGGTTTCATTTTATCACTTGACCAAACCTTTGTGTTTCCAGGGGTCACAAGATTTACCTGAGCTCAAGCCCAGAGTACGACTTTGTCCAGTTTCGTGCCCTGGTAGCTGGAGTCACCCGTGACTTCAAGGATGTCTCAGAAGGTGTGATTAACATTGAGAAGCAGCTCCGCAGTGAGCTGGGCCAAATATCCCTTGCAGATCATGTTGCTTTTGTGCAGAATGCAGAGAAGAAGAAGCTGGAGCTGGTAAGGATTGAGATTTTATCACATTTCCTTTCCAATACACAAATGGTGATCAAAAAAGGGTGTTTCTTAATGACATTGAATAAATGGCTTCAGGGTATCAGCATTTTATGGGTAGTTCTCACGTGGGTAAGCATTCCCATTCATGGTATGCATCCTTTTTATTTGCTAAACCAGCGGCAGTATAGGTCTATATTCCAAGGTTGCAGTGAAAGTGTAATGCAAGGTCTGCAAGAACCAATCATGAGAGGGGAAAAGTTGGCATTTGTAACTTTGTCACAACTTGTAATCATCTAGCAATGAATTAGATGAGATTGTTGCTGGGCCATGAAGTGAAATAGTTGCTCAGAGGCTGTGTGCACTTGTAAGACTGGGTTATTGACAACACCTGCAATGCATTCCAGACAGCCCAACTTCAGCTGAGTCTCCAGGCTCGTCAAGACCATCCGGGACAGAAAGACATTCCTCTTCAAGTGACCTCTCTTAAAAGCCAATTGCACCAGCTGAATGAGCATATCCAGAAGGAACTACAGAAGATTCGCTACGAGAACCAGGAGCTGAATGCCTGATTGATGGGAATGGAGAGAAAATAATTATACGTACAGGGGGCATCTAGAGAGGTTCTAGAAACAATTTTTATACACAAGAAAGTGAAGAGAAATATGACGTTATTAACATAATATTGACATTGACAGGCAGTTGGGAGCATGTTGAAAATATTTATTTGGAGTGTCGAGTGCTCCAGATGATAAAGCCATTGCCTGTGGCCACTCATGATTCCATGACATGCACAAAGAAAGAAAGATAAGCAATTTGCATTTAAAAGGTGCCATTTTGATATCTTAAAAATATTGCATTCAAGAGATGTTGGCATGTTCTGGCCAAGTTATGGAGCTGTTTGTAGATTAGAAAAATTGTTTCTAAACCCCCTTCTGGTGACCCTTGCATTTTGTGGGCCACCCATGGTTGTAAACGACTGATTGTGACTGAGACCATTGTTTTTTGACACAGCATAATAACAAGTCTGCCATGTTTTGTGACACAGTATTAGCATCATCTTTAGTGTCCAATCGTTCTTTTTGTAATCATTGCCTTGTGGAAATAAATATCTTTATTTCTATGGTAGATAAATTCATGCATTGCCTTGTTCATGTGTGGCAGGCACATATCCTGCCAAGCATGGCCGGCCGTACTGATCTGAGGCCGTTGCCGCTATAAATTATGCCATCCCAGGCAGTGAATTTTCTCCTGCTGGATCAAGGTTTGCTAAGTTATTTCAATGCTCGTTTGAATTTCCATGGGGTTTTATGGGTTCTTTCCACCCTGAAGTTAACAGGTTGAAAATGCCAATGAAGTAAGGGGTGAGGTCACGTAAATGACTATTGTATTGGTCCTTTACATTGAGGCTAAAACTAAACTTCTCAGTTCTTTGCCAAGATAACCCATGTTCTCACTAAAAAATTCCAGTTTTTGCAAATTCCTTGCACTAGTAGCCAGGGAGCTGATTCACATTATCATGTAACTAGTAGTGAACCTGTTGCTAAATTTTGCAAACACTGACTGCCCCGTCTGCCTTTCCCACTTGGATGTAAGTACTGTACAATAGGCTCCCTCTGCACACTATTGCCACTCTCAGGGGGAAAGTATTGGTTTACTACATGTTGGTGATTAGTCACCTCGCGCCCACCAGGCTGGTCTTGCCTCTGCTGAAGTGTGTTCCAAGTTGGGACACACTTGGTTGGGACTCCCAACCTCTATGACTCCTATAGGGAGTGAACCTTATTTGTGTCCTGTCGTTATTGAACAGGGAAAGTGATAACTACCATAATTATACATGCACTTAGGTGATGAGCCAGCGCATTTAGGGATGGAATCGCCTCTAGTGAATTCTGAATATGCTGAGGATCTTTCTGCTAGGTGCCATGACGTGGATTAATCTGATAGGTTAATTATAATAGGCACGAGGATCAATCTGCTAGGTGAATTGTTAGTTATGAGGAGGATTAATCCGCCAGGTTAATTACAACAGCCATGATGAGGATTAATCCACTAGGTTAATTACAATAGCCATGATGAGGATTAATCCACTAGGTTAATTACAATAGCCATGAGGAGAATTAATCTACTAGGTTAATTACAATAGCAGGAGGAGGATTAATCCACTAGGTTAATTACAATAGCAGGAGGAGGATTAATCCACTAGGTTAATTACAATAGCCATGAGGAGAATTAATCTCTCGATTAATCTACTAGGTTAATTACAACAGCCATGATGAGGATTAATCCACTAGGTTAAACCTATTATAATAGCCATGAGGAGGATTANTAATTACAATAGCCATGAGGATTAATCCACTAGGTTAATTACAATAGCCATGATGAGGATTAATCCACTAGGTTAAACCTATTATAATAGCCATGATGAGGACTAATCCACTAGGTTAATTGCAATAGCCATGAGGAGGATTAATCCACTAGGTTAATTACAACAGCCATGAGGAGGATTAATCCACTAGGTTAAACCTATTATAATAGCCATGAGGATTAATCCACTAGGTTAATTACAATAGCCATGAGGATTAATCCACTGTTAATTACAATAGCAGGAGGATTAATCCATTAGGTTAATTACAATAGCCATGAGGAGGATTAATCCATTAGGTTAATTACAATAGCCATGAGGATTAATCCACTAGGTTAATTACAATAGCCATGAGGAGGATTAATCCACTATGTTAATTACAACAGCCATGATGAGGATTAATCCACTAAGTTAATTACAATAGCCATGAGGATTAATCCACTAGGTTCATTACAATAGCCAGGGATTAAGCCAGGGAGGAGGATTAATCTAGTAGATGATTATTATCCGTTATTATCCATGAGGAGGATTAATCCCAGTGATTATTCCACTATAGCGGACTCGTTACCAAAATTTGGTAACACTGCTTGGCCCACTGTCCACTTTGAAGTAGTACAGTACATAGGCTGCTACAGTTGGCTCATAGGCTCACCCTCTGCACACTACTTTTGCTCTCAGAGGGAAAGTAGTACTACGTGCATATGTCACCGCACGGACCAAGTCCACCAATGTACAGTACTACTGACTGTATAACCAGCACGTGTCTCGCCTCCATTGCAGTGGGTCCCACCCTCTCTGACCACTATTTCCTCTCATTGTTGAACGGGGAAAGTGAAAACTATGCTTACTACTACCTAGGCGATGAGTCAACTTGTTTATGACCGGACAAACTTGTGGACAGAGAATAAGGGGATTAGGTGTATAGGTAGCAAGTAGAGAAGTAGTATACTGCATGCACAAATGGTATACCTGTTCCATATGATATTGAGTTGGCCATAGTGGTGCAGATCTTGGAGGTAGCCAGTTCTGTGGGCAGTGGACAGTCAACGTGGGGCATGTGGGACTCCAGGTCATCTTTGCAAACAATATCAAACCCACTTTCCAATTCAATCATGCCCGCAGATGCATGATGACTGTTAGGAAACAGTATGGAGAACATCAACCCATCTTGGGTGAAGGTACTATATCGCTCAAAAAGATAGAGACGATTGGCATTTGATTCAAGTGAGGCCCCTTCTTCCAAAACCCGACAAATCCAATTTCCAAAAAAAATGAGTTAAGGGTGGAAATATGTTCTTCAAGATGTGTTTCATCACGTAACGACAAAATATTCAGCAAACATCGACAAATGCGGCTGTAATGGCCCGAAGAAAAGTGGCCTATCATGCAAAACCCGACAAATGCAGGCAGAAAGTTCATATTCTATGTTTCTAAAACCGACAAATCCGCCGAATCATCCATAACCCGACAAATCCAGCGTGAACAGCTCTAGTTGGCCTGGGATATCTTTCGTACTCAGACAAATCCATCTCTAAGCTACACATG